>OY856412.1:1232103443-1232365943 GCA_963693085.1 Alisma plantago-aquatica | reverse complement strand
TGAAGCAACAAACGAGTTCGATGAAGGAGGACCTGAAGTTTCTGCAACCTAGGGTTTATGGTGATGAGGTCCACATCATGTTGGACAATGACAAGTTCGAGAGGATGAAGAACCTATGGGAATTCACTATTATGGTCTATACGTTGGGGAAGAGACCCTATTTTCCTCACATGTAGGCATGGGTGAAACGAACTTGGAAGTCGAAGGGAGCGTTTGATCTTCTCTCATGAGAGAATTGGATTTTTCTAGTGAGATTTTCAACGGCAGAAGACAAGCAGGTGGCCTTGGCCATGGGGCCGAGGTGGTTCGATCAACAAGTGGTGATAGCCAAACACTACAATCACGGTGATGAATTGTGGAAGGAATCATTCACAACCATCCCCACTTGGATCTCATTGAGGTCTTTTAGAAGGGCTTGGATGAGAAGAGCAGCTAGCACCATCACAGCGGGGTTGGGCGTGTCCTCCACATTGATGACAAATCCCTGGAGGGCGAGGAAGCTCGGGTGCTTGTCGAGCTGCAGGTGGATGGGTTGAAGTCGAAGATGATCTGGATTAATGTCCAGGGCCATGACCCAATTCCAGTCCCCATTGATTATGACCATATACCTCCTAACTGCAGCAACTGTCGGGCCTTTAGCCACTCTACCAGGCAGTGTGATGGGCAGGCAAAGAAGCCGGACCCGAAGATGGTCTGGCGGCAGACCAATGCTGTGAGGAGGAAGGGACCGACATCTTCCAGCACCGAGCCTTGCGCGAGGAAGGAGGGGGAAGATTAGGGCCCATCACATTCTGTCCAGGAGGTTCCAAAGGAGACGGCCATGAGCTTGGAGGGTACATCAGCCGCTGCTGATGATGGCCTGAACACCCAACAGGTTGGAAGCACAACAATGATAGCTGAAGGAGAACTTGTAGCTATTGGATTGGATGGTGAAGGAGAGAAGGCTCCCGATGTTGCAAAAGATAAATAGAAGGAAGGAGCAGAGGGCGGGTTCCCACCTGCATCAAAAAAATCATGATCTTGACAAATAGGCATCCCAAAATCCCAAGGAGTGGGGTTGATCCTCGACACCACAAATAGATTTGGTGCTCTCTATGACTCAGGTAAAGAAGAAGGGGAGATCGTGAAAGAGAAAGTAGAAAAGAAGAAAGATAATAGGAAGGAGCCTAGCAGGTGAACAAGATCCACAAAACACCCTTAATATGTTTATGCTGCTCTAGAACATAAAGGGTGGGTGCGACATGAATAAAAAGAAGGAGGTACATGAGTGGATTTCTTCTAGTGACCACTCGTTAATTGCTTTGGTGGAAACTAAAATAAAAACCAAAAATATTAATAACATCAATTATCTCTTCCCATAAGGATGGCACCACGTGTCTAACGTGGAATGTGGCGATGTTGCTAGAGTCTGTGTGGCGTGGAAGCCCAATGCCTAGAAGGTATCTGTGATACAAATGTCAGATCAACATGTCATGGTAGATTGCAGGAACAATGGTGGATTACAGATGTCGATGACAACTTTCTACGGTCATAATGATGGCAGGTCTAGACTTGACTTATGGAAAGATGTGGTCACCCTTTCCAAACAAGTGAAGCGTCAATGGATAGTGATTGGTGATTTCAATACTGTACGACTATAGGGAGAAAAAAGAGGCAAGAGACTCGCTACTACAGTTGAAGTGGATGCTTTCAATCAGGCTATTGACAAGGCAGGTCTATATGAGCTTCCTATGGTGGGTGGTGACTTGTTCACATGGAATAATGAAAGATCTCCAGAGTACATGATAGCAAGCAAACTAGATAGAGACTTTGTGAATGACGAGTGGCTGAAAATCTTTCTTAATGTGTAGGTAAAGGCTGGTGGGTCTGAAATTAGTGATCATGCTCCTATTTCTGTTCAGATTATAGATAAGAAATAGAAGAGAAAACCTTTCAAATTTCTAAACTACTGGGCTGATTTGAAAGGGTTCGATGATGTCATAAAAAAGCTGGAATATACAGGTGACTGGGAATCCAATGTTTGTGTTCACTAAGAAGCGGATGCATACAAAGATGGCTCTCAAAAAGTGGGCAAAAGAAGAGGTTAACATCCCAAATCTACTTAAGGAAACCAAGCGTGAATGCAATGAGGTTAGAGATAAATTGTTGGCTGATCCGTTGAATCCTAGGCTGATAGAGAAGGAGAGGGAGTTAAAGATGATGCTTGCAGATCTAAAAAAGGCATAGGAAAAATTCTACTGGAAAAGAAGCAAGGAAAAATGGATGGAAGATGGGGACCGTAACACAAAGCTCTATCACATGGCAGTAAGAAGAAGAGAGGTAGGTAATATCATATTTGAACTTATTAATGTGGAAGGGGATGTTTTCAATAAACAGGAGGACCTAGAGGAACAAGCTATTAATTTTTATACGTCACTATATAACAAGAACTTTTCTAATGACACTGATGAAGATGATGAAGTTAATTGGAAGTACAAGCTCACCAACACTCATAATAACATTCTCACAAGAAGAACTAATGAACATGAGGTGAAGGATGCTCTATGGAGCATTGGCAGCAATAAGTCACCAGACCCAGATGGTTTTAATGCTTTCTTTTACAAGCAGACGTGAGAAATTCTTAAAGCTGATTTGCTTGCTTATGTGAGTTGGTTTATGGAAGGAGGAAACATGGTGAGATAGATTAATAATTCTTTTCTGGTTCTCATTCCGAAGAAGAAAGTCACATCCTCTCTTACTGATTTTCATCCTAATGCCCGCTGCTCGATTCGATACAAGATTATTGCTAAACTTTTGGCTGCCCGTTTGAAGCTGGACCTACCTTTTCTGATTTCTTGCAACGAAGGAGCCTTTGTGATAGGTAGAAGTATTAGTGATTGTTCTCTTCTGGATGGTGAGTTTCTCTTGGATTTTATATTATGAGAGGAAGCAAAAATGTCTGTCTTAAACTTTATATTTCCAAAGCTTATGATAGTGTGAGATGGGAGAAACTATGGTGGATCATGCAACAAATGGGATTCAACGCTCAGTGGATTGGCTGGATGAAGCAATGTGTTGGGACAACTAGCTATTCTGTGCTGGTTAACGACACTTCTACAAGTCTCTTCAAAGGTAGCAATGGGATGCGCCAGGGTGATCCATTTTCCCCACTTCTGTTTGTGATTGTCATGGAATACTTCACAAGGAGGATGCAACAAGATGAAAATCAAAAGGAGATAAAGCCTTATACAGTCCACGGGATAAAGGTATTGACACACTTAATTTTTGTCGATGACATTCTTGTTTTTGTGGAAGCCAAGCAGTAATATCTAGAAAATCTCAAGGGTCTTCTGGAAAGATTGGGGAAGCAAACGGGGTTTTGTATTAATACAACCAAAACCCACATCTTCTTGTCAAAAAACTACTACCGGATGGAGGATAGGTTCACACAGGTTATGGGGGTTGAGAGAGGCGATTTTCCACAAAATATTTGGGATTCCCGCTGGACGGTGGCAATCTACATGTGAAAGACTTCACCGAGTGCATAGATAAAGTGGAGGAAATGATAAGCAGGTGGCCAACACAAAGAACATCCATGGCGGGACACAGAACATTGATAAATGCAGCCATAGAAGGATTTCTTATCCATGGCGGAACACATAACATTGATAAATGCAGCCATAGTTGGAATACTTCATTGGTTCATGTTCACTACACCATAGAAAATTAGATATCTTCATTTCAATTCTATGCTATGATTTCATATTACAAATCCAACTTGTTGTTGAGCTGAAAAGAATGATTGCTAGATGCAGTGGTGATGAAAAGAAGAGTCTCTTGCTTGCTGGCCTATGCTAGCATGTATGGGAAGAAAGGAATGCTAGAATACATCAAGGAAGGTCTACGAATGCCATAAATATTGTTGTAAAAATATGTAAATGTGTTAGATGTAGACTACACATTAGATAGTGTGTGAGTTGTAATGTGGTGTTGGATGTATGGCGTTGGGCCTACATGTAAACTTGACCCTCAATAATTTTAGGGGGGACGTCGGAATATATTTACTTGATTCTGATACATACATACATACATACATACATACATACATACATAAATATGAAGGAGGATCTAGAACAACATGTCGTAAACTTATACACATCATTATATAAGAAAGACTTCGAATATGATATAGAAAAGGAGGAGATGGAATGGAAGTTAAAGCTGACAAACACACACAATAACATCCTTACAAGAAGAAGGTGACATATTCTCTTACTGATTTTAGACCTATTGCATGATGTTCGATACCGTACTAAATCATTGCAATGATTCTAGATGCTAGATTGAAGTTGGTACTTCCCTATCTTATCTTTTTAAATCAAGGAGTTTTTGTGACAGGGAAGAATATTAGTGATTGTGTTCTACTAGCAAGGAAAATCTTGTTGGACTACACTGTCATGAGAGGAAGTAGGAAAGTGATTCAACCCTATTTTAGAGTTGAATTCTATGTCTTATTACACTTCAATCACATCCATGCCTTTTAGATTACATATTATTTCCCTCAATATGCATATTTGTATAAAATGTACTTATGAATATTATTTGTATATTTTTCAGACTTTATTCCACGATTGATGGAAGAGAGAGAATGAGTGATCCTAGGGTTTCTCAACCCTTGGAGAGACCCAAACTGAAGTTTGATGCTCCCTCAACCTACCCCAAGTGTCCAAAGATCCATTAAAACAATGATGTCTAAGAAAATTCAAAGAATCAAGTAAAAGTATTGATCCAGAGACCAGCACGGCCGTGGTACCACAGAACGGCCATGCTAGGACACTTGCAAAATCAACAAGTTCAGAGCTCAATTTGTGCAGAAATTCCCATGCCCGTGGTATCACAAAACGACCGTGGTGCACTAACTCCATAATGTCTGTGCTTCCCAACACAACCGTGGTACATGTAGAGAGAATGACCATGGATCTGAGAATGGAAGCTGAATTTGAACAACCACGACCTTGGTACCCACCACGACCGTGCTACCCTTGCCCACATCTGTGCCATTTTTAGTATACCTATGATTTTCACCGTTTCTCACCATGGTTGTTCCCATCCACCACAACCGTTATCACCATTCCCCACCACGTCTGTGCTACCTACAAAAATCTGGCTACTTTTGCACTATTTTTCCCATACTACCCCTACATGACTTAGTACTTCCCCCACACCTATATATACTTAGGTGGCGGTTCCAACACAAGATTATCTACCTCATACTACCTCTTAGCTCCCCATTTTCCCCCTTAGCCATTTCACTTCATTTTCACCTCCATTTCACCATTTCCACCATCAAAACCCTAGTTTCCTTCCATTTCCACCCATTTCCACCATCATTCCATGCCCCTACACCTTGGAGGAGAGACGAGGATGCACTACAACAACTGAAATGGATGATTTCTTCATTTATACCAATCTCCATGGCTTCTTCTACATCTTTCTCCTTTCTTTTTGTACTTTGTATTGTCATGAGTAGCTAGGCCCCTTGGGTGGACTGTTTGGGGTGTAAAATGTTACTTTGATACCATGTTGGGGGGAAATGATAATGAATCTTTGTAATTCCATTTGATAATGATTATGTTCTATTTCTATGTCATTCTCCATGAATTGCTTATTGGTTTGTGCTTGAAATCAATTGGAAATTTAGGGAAATCGAGTATATGTGTGAATTTTAGGATTTTCTCCTAGGTCCAATCCTAGGATCCCTAGCTAGCTACCCATCCTCCTACATCTTAATCAATCTTCCCAGCCCTAGTTGAGAGATCTAAGTAGCTAGTTTAGATAAAATTGGTGTGTTTAGCATGGAGCTTTCTCAAGGTTAGAATGTGGGTGATGGGAGGCCTAAAACCTCACTTCCACTCCCATTACTAATCTCTGCCCTAATCATCCTAAGATCATTTAACCTAGAAACCTAGGCTTGTTTAGACTCTAGTTGAATTACACCCAAGACCTAACCCAATTGAGCCTCGTAAGGGTAGTGGGGAGTGTTAGAGACTAATTCTCCTAGACACAACGTAGCATATCCGTGACCAATTCATAGCTTAGGTTAATTCATTAGACTCTGACTTGTTGTTTGGTTTGGATAATCTAAGTTGAATCATAATGTTCATATGTCACCCCCAGACTTGAATGATGAGTGCATCTGCTAAACAACCCATATCTCCCTTTATTGCTTTAAAACCCTAGTTTCCATCTTACTTAGCTAGTGTTAGTCTAATTAGCTATTTTCTTGTTAGATAGCTTCTTATCGTGTTATTGTTTTGTTCTTGCTAGCTTAGGTCTTTACTTGCTCTTTTGACTTTTCTTGCTTGCCCTAGTGTAGATTGTTCTCAAATTGCCTTTTCATACCTAGCTTAGTCTTTTCTTGCTTAATTAGTCTTAATCTAGTCTAGGGTTAAATTAGATTTCATTCTTGCCTTTAATTGCTTACTTGTTCACCCTTAGTTTAACAATCAAACAACCTTCAAACCCTTAAACTAAGTATCCACAGTAGGAACCTAACAAAACAAACCTAGATCTAGAACCCACTTTTCTCCATGTGGATTGAACCTATACTTACCTCCCTCCTATACTACGACACGACCCCGTGCGCTTGCGGGTGTAGTGTTTTAGTTTGTGCGAGTGTAGGTCATTATAAATTTGAAATTTGAATCCACCGTGTGCTTTCTTCCACAGAGTTGCATCCATTCAAGTCTCAATCAAGTGGTATGTAACTCCATTGGCGGGGGCGCACCAAACTTTCTGGCACCGTTCCTAGGGAGAAAGGTGCTAGTTAGTTTTTCTTTGACTTTTCACACGGCCCTCATCATTGCTGTTTTTTATTCTTTATTCTTTGCATTCTTTGTGCATATTGCTTTACTAACTTGTTCTCTTTTATTTGGTTGTGCTTTGTGCATGTGACAAGCCATTCAGGGAAAGACAAGGTGGAAGGACAAATTGCACTCCACAAGCCACTTCATGCCTAGCAACTATAAATTGCCAATTGCTAGTAGGGTTGATCAAATGCCAGGGGAGCAATTCTCCATTCCTCCAGGTCTTCTTGGGCTCCTTCCCATCTTCTATGGCTTAGAGAGTGAGAACCCCTATAATCACTTGGACTCCTTTCTCAAAGTATGCTCCATCTTCAGGACACTGACGACTAGTGATGATACAATCTGGTTGACCTTGTTCTCTTTCTCCCTCAAAGATAGAGCCAAAGATTGGTATGACTCAAGAAGGGACATCATGAGTTGGGAATAATGAAGAATGCCTTCTTGAGACAATTATATTCTATAGCAAGGTTAACACAACTATGACGTGTCATGACAAGTTTTAGTCAAATGGGCAATGAGCAATTCCACAATACATGGGAGAGATTTAAGAAGATTTTGAGAGAGTGCCTGCACCATGAGATCCCTTTGTGGCAGCTAGTTCGATCATTTTACTTTGGTTTATCTCTAAAGGACCAAGATACATCAGACTCTTCTTGTGGGGGATTTTCATGGCTAAGCCACTTGAGGAGATATGGCCTTTGTTTGAGCAGCTGGAAAAAGGATCAAGAATTCAAGCTTCTAGCATGATGAATGATGGGGGTATGCCTTTGGTGTGACACCTTCTACTCATAATGACTCAAGCCCACAAGTGATAAATATTCTTGGTGACATGGTAAGCTTCATGAAGAACTAGGTGACAAATGTTCCTTGACACTCGGTCAATTCTATTGAGTTCTATGGTGAAGAAAAGAAGACACTTCACTCCTATAGCTACCAAGAGCCACAAAGTCTAAAATATATCTCAAGATTTGAGGAAGAGGTTCTCTCTAGACTGAAAATATTTTATGATGTTCAAAAAGATGTTACAAGGCTAGAAGAGAGAACAGAGCAACTATCTTTCATAAATGCTCTCCAAGAAGAAAAGTTGTCTTCAAAACCCATCATGAGCTACCATGAAGCAAATGAACCAATGCCCTCTTCTCAAGTTTTTTATAGTCCGCCTCCCATGCAAGTACATCTCATCTAAAATTTGCAAGGCGAATCCAATCTTTATACTCCACCTCCACCTCCATCACCAATATTTTCCCAACAATTCACCTTCCAACCTCAATTTTCTCCTCCACCTTAATTTTAACATCAAGTGTAACCTCCACCTCCTACACAGCCACACAACTAGCTCCCCCTCTCCACCATGAGTAAGGAAGTGTTGTAATAGTCGTAAGGAGTGGAAAATTTCTTGAGCAGCCCGTAAGTCAAAGAAAGGTTGACAAAGCAAAGCAAAGACAACCAAGTGGTGATACTGTGATTGAAATTACCAAAGATGATTCAGTGATACATCATGTATATTTTTGGATACTATGTTCTCCAACTCACACTCCATTTGCAAGTCCCACCATCCCTAATGTTCCACCTCACATTCATGCAAGCTGGGCAAAAGCCAATGATCCTCCATTCATTGAAGCATTAGATGAGCCACTAGAAATGAAGACGAGGCAAAAGCACAATGTGGATATTCTTGAGGTGTTTCACCAAGTGAAGGTGAAAATTCCCCTATTGGATGATATCAAGAAAATCCCATCATATGCCAAGTTCCTCAAGAACCTATGCACTGTGAAGAGGAAGTCAATGGGGAGTGTTATGACCGCATCTGAGCTTAAATGGGTAAACTAGGGTTTACCTGGATGATTACATGCTTAATTGGATTGATCATTTCATAAATATAATTAAAGATGATAATTCAATTATGACATTTTAAATCTAATAAGAAATTTAAGTGTTCTATTACTTTGAGAAATTAGGGTTTGAGAAATATAACCCTAATCGGCCCAAATTAGGGTATTGATGATATCTGAATACAAAATTTGATAAGTATAGTGTCTCACTAAATGATTTTTAGTATTTTATGTGTAACTCTGATTGAATTAAAATTTGGACATAATTTTTTTATCTCAAATTTAAACACTATTAAAAAATATCAGAATTTTTGGAGAATTCTCTGACTGGTTTTTTGGTCACGTTTCAAACTCGACCGACCATGCTACTGATTGTAATATAGCAGTGTAGTATTTTATTTTTATTTATTTATTAACAACTGAAAATGATCTGAAATTTTTACTGGAAATACGAAACTGAATCCTAAACAATATATAAAATTTTCATAATTTTTGGATGATTTTTAATCTAGTCAGTAGATGAATTATATTAACATTTGTATGATAGAAAATTCAGCTGAAATAAGAGAAAGTATAGTGAGAAGTCAATGTGCAATTGACCCAAGCAACTCAATTGCTCTATATGGTCAAAATAACACTAAGATCTCTCATAATTCGTGATTCAATCTAGAGAAACTAAATCCTAGAGAGAGAGAGGGAGAGTTAGGGTTTGAGAGGAGAAATAGGTGGAATTGCTGATTTTGGGTTTCTCTATCTGAGATATGATGAAATAAAGTAAGTTTAGCTTCTTTGCATAGACTTTAATGGTGAAGCTTTTCTCACATGTCAAGATTCCGTCCCTCCTCTGATTTGATCCAAAATGGTATCAAAATTTACCCTTTTCTCACTCTTTCTTCATAATCCCTCATTTTTAGGGTTTCCGAGTTGAAAGGAAGAAGAATTGGGTGAATTGCAAGATATTTGATATGTGATCCAGATTTTCAGGAATGAGCTGCGTTTTATGGTGTTTTCACACCTTAGGGTGAGTGGGAACTTCCTTTAAATAGTATATTGCATGAAAATTGGTTAAACATCCATAATCTTTAATTACTTAGTATGCGACTACAAACCCTGAATTGTCTGTTTGATCTAAGTTGTTGGAAAATGATATGAAATGGAATCTTCCTCTGTTTGGATGAATTTCAGATGATAAAATCATATTAAAAATGTATACAATACATCCTAATGAGAATTCCCTAAGTATTTGCAGAGATTATAAGAGTAAACTGAAATATAGGGAAATTGTCTATGACTGAAATTGCTATATAATTAAATAGAGAAATTTGTTTATCTGGATTCCCTTGGTTATGAATGATTATTTATCTAAATTCATAGTACATATATGTCAGATACTGTCTTAGATTTTATTTAAGGTGAATAGTGTTTGTTTGATATCTTAGTAAAGAGGGTGAAACCCTAGATGCGAAGAAAGTTGGATATTTACAGATAGTTATCTTGAAATCCATTTGAAGGGGTTTTCTTGACATGATAGACTTTATTTATTCAATTTATTCTTGATGCATGATATCTCAGAGAATGGCATGGAAACCTAAATTCAGTTCAGTTCCAAGGTTTCATACAAATATTGATTGTATATGATTTAAGCAGTCTTTATTCAGTGAATGTTTATGTTGTATGAAATCCTTATGAGAGCCATGTGATAAGTGAATGAGGTAAATGAAACCCTAAGGATAGCGTGTTCAATGAATCAAGTATTGTGATATCAATGTTCTCAGTATGAGATGTGGTGATGCTTAATAGTTCAATTGCTTAATTCTAGTGTATAAAGTGCCAAGCTGACATGTATTATGTTTATTTAAGAATTTTAGTCTGCCGGTATGTATAGTATGATGATTACTCATAATATTACAATGTTTTGAATATACTGCTCTTGCAAGTTTAGAATGATATATATGTTGAATGTGAATATTTGTTCTAGTAGACATGATATATGTTTGAATACATGAGAAATGTTGTATGTGCATGAGTAAGGAGAAACCCTAAGAAAAGGGTAAACAATATGTTAAGCATTCAGTTCAGTAGTCTGAGTAGTCAGTAAGATATAGAGTTAAAAGAAATCAGTCTAAGAGAAAGATATAATCAAAGTTAAAATAGACATAGGTGCCCTGAACATCGTAGATTCCCTACGGATGTATGCACTGTTGGGAGGAAATGATCCACCTTGGCAACAACCAGTATACGGGGATCGGAACGCACCTAAAGAGCGTGCGGGGAGACGAATCCCTTGAGGAAGTCTCCTAAGAGAAGTTAGGTTACCCAACATGAACTGGAGATCCTGGTGGTAACCCATAGGTACCCACAAAGTGTAACAAGATGAGGTCCACAGAGCATCTCAGACCCTCTGCCTATGTACTCAGCCTAGAAGGAGAGGTCCAATTAAAGGCCAGCTATTTAGCCGCCTTAGTCAGACGTGACGGTTCGAGTCAAGCAGACCTGGATTCAGTTCTAGGCTTAGCTTCCCAGGTTTTAAGCTAAGTCTTATACGGTGTGATCGTAGTGCACTATGAGTCTTCATATGTAGAGTACACTTCATATGATCAGAGTATAAGATAAAATATGATCATATAGGTTTAAAGAGTTTCTTATAAATAAAAAGAGTTAAGAAAGATTTGAGTACAGTTTTGTAGTAGTTGTTCTTTAAATGCAATATTTACGTTCTCTGTTATTTTAACTGTATTGTTTTAGATATGCTCAATGTAGTAATTACTGTTGCTATAATTGATATCAGTTGCTCAAAAGTATATCTGTAATTATATCTATGCTTTAGACTGTTTCTTTGAAGTACTCCTTCACTGAGCGAGTAGGCTCACCCCTCTACTCAAAATTTTTAGGAAAACCACGTGGACTTGAAGAAGGTCAAAACATTAAAGTAGATCTACCTCATGAGTTAAGTATGAGATTAGTTAAGTTCAGTCGGTCCCTGTCACTCTAGGTCCTTGTATAGATGTAAGAGAGTTATAAATGATGTTTTGTATCTTTGTTTCCTTGATAAGAGAGAATGTATCTGATTATCATGTCATATGTACATGGAAGTGTGAGAAACATAATGAATGTATGGGTGTGTATCATTAATGTTGAGATCATATTAGAGTACTAAACGTTTAATTCTCTTATAAAGTTTGTTTATGTGATTGAATGCGAGAAAACAAAGAGTTTGAAGAAGAAGAAAAGTCGGGAGTGAACTTTGTATTAAGTGTAATCCTCATAGTCATGCCCTAATATCACGATTAGTGGTAATCGTGGGATGTGGGTGTGACAGGGAGGATACCGAAGAAAGTGAAATTAACTGAACAAGTGAGATCCATCATCCAACATTCACTTCCCGTGAAGAGAGAAGACCCAAGATCCTCACTCATACCTAGCTATATAGGGGGACATCGCATAGACAAGTTCTTACTTGATTTGGGATCTAGTGTGAATTTGATGTCATACAATGTCTATGTTGAGCTGAGCTTAGGCAAGTTGAAGCTGACACATTACACTCTCCAATTGGTGGATAGATCCATAAAAGTGCCTAGGGAGAGAGTTAATGATGTCTTGGTGATGATAGATAAAGAGAAAGCACAATGTTCTCGACGGATTTCATTGTACTTGATATGGAGCCAGAGGATAGGAAGATTCCCATCATCTTGGGAAGGTCGTTCTTATCTACAGTTGATGTCAAGATTCATGTACGTAGTGGCACCATGACGGTTTCATTCATGGACATGAAGATCAAGATAGTATGTACAAAATCCCAATCCAGTGAGTCTGAGATAGGGATATTGGACATGATCACTTCACAAGTTTGAATGATCATTTGAGAAAAGGTGATCAAGATGCATCAATTGATGATGATTATTGTGATCAAAGGGATGAGGAAAATAGATTGAGTGCAAATGAGGGATGATTATTTGGCAAGAATGGACACATGAGAATGCCAAACAGATGAATGAATGAAGAATTGCCAAAAAGCCAAGCCAAAGGAAAGAAACTCAACGCTTGTGAGAGGGAACCACCTAGGTTTGGGGAAGTTTTCATCCAACCTCTCATTTTTGATACTTTTTCTTTGGTTTTACACAAACCTAAAAACACACACACACACACACTTGTGCTTGATAGTTTTAGTTTTAGTTTTGATGAAATGATAGGTGAAATAGGTGCAAGTTGAGAAATGAGGCACATTCAGTGAAAAACGGTTGACACAACATCAAAATGGTCGTTTAAGATAAGTGGATGATGAATGATGAAATGATTGATGATTTCTGAAGATTTTTGAACTAACAAAGCCCAGACGCCGAAATATTTGCACCACCAGTGTAACTCAGCGATCGCAGGTACCACCACCCAGACAGATCGTGTCAAAGGAATAGAAGGACAACATTGTTTGTCTCATTCAGGAGAAGGATCTCCATGAGACAAATTTTCTGAATGCTTGATTCGTTCCGAAGACAAGTCTCCACGAAGCAGCAATTCAGACGGGCGAAGGGAAAGAAGAGAAATACTCTGTCAAAGAGACACATCTCTTGTCTCTTGCAAACAGCGGCTGACGAATGTGCGTTATGCGGAGAGAGGATGAATTCATTGTGTGTTCAACTCTATTGACATGTTTCCCTTTTTATAACTCTTTCATGTCCCACGCCCTAATCATAGATGGACGCGATCAGTCGATCACTCTTGTACACGAAACATACATGTCTTTTCCGTTAAGGAAAGGAGACCATTAATTATATATTAATAATTAACTTCATCTCTTATTCACATAACAGAAAGTTGCTGAACTGTTTCAGATTTTTATACGAAACATACATATCTTAATCGTTAAGGAAAGGAGACCATTAATTATATAAATAATTAACTTCATCTCTTATTCATATAACAAAAAGATGCTAAAACGTTTCGGAAAGATACAATTAATTAAATCAATAATTAATAGCGTGATTATCCTTTTATACAAAAGGGGTAACTTACGTTCCTTTCCATTATGTACTGACTGTGCCACATTGGGCTTAACCCATGCTAAATAATAGCTGTAAAACTATATATCTAACACTGTCAACTCCCCGAGTTGTGATATAATGGAAGGAATACTACTGCCGTTGAAATTATTAGATGACAGGTCCAAAACTTGTAAAGACATGAGTTTTCCTAAGAATTCTGGTAATGGGCCACTTAATGCATTGTCATGTATGCGAAGATACTTAAGCTTATAACACTTTGCTAGCCAATTTGGGAGAATGACACTGAATTCGTTATAAGAAATATCCAGTTCCTCTAGTTCACAAGTTGTGCAAGGACTGAGGCTTGCGTTGTCGCTAGAAAAGTTTTCTTTTAAATTATTACTATACGCAGACAAGGTGTTCAGTTTGCACAAGCCCACCAGGGCGGAGATGCTTCCTTGCAAATGATTCCCAGAAAGATAGAGCTGTTCAAGGCTCGTAATATTGTACATCCAACTGGGAATGGACTCTAAACCAATACCAGAAATGTCTAGGACTGTCAAGAAAGTGAAATTGAGACACCTATGTGGACAGGCAACGTCAGTCCTCTTGTCATTCGGAAGTGCACTTCAGAGATAAATGGAAGCATGTTAAGTTGGTGTAGGATGCTTGTTGTATTGTCTTCAATTAACGTGCAGGCACTCAAATCAAGATATCTCAAATATGTCAGACGAGAAATCCATTGGTTATTCCGAACTGTGCATAGCGAATTTCCTAGGCTGATGTATTCTAGGTTGGTTAAGTTCCCGAGCCAGCCAACAGGTATATTATTAACCCCTTTCATGTAAATATTTGAAAGGTCGAGATGTTTTAATGCAGTGAGGTTGGTGAGCCAGAAAAAATCGTCAACCTCCAGTGACGCTATATCGAGATACACCAGCCTTGTAAGTTTCCCTAGTTGCCGTATGTCATTCCCAGCAAAATTTGCATTAGACAGGTCAAGGTATTTGAGTTTCGGGAAGGGATCAGCAAAGGATTTTGGGATGAGGGAACCATTGAAATTATTTCCGCTGACATCCAGGCGTTCCAAATATTTTAAATGTAGAAATTCGGAGCCGAACGCACCTTGCAAGCAGCTATATCCGTAGGGTTCGGAGTAATTCTCTTTGCAGGGAATATCAAGTTTGATAATGTTACCGTCGATTTCATCGCAACGCACTCCCCACCATTTGCAACAGTCGTCCCCCGTCCAAGAGGAGAGCAGGTGTTTCGGATCAAGAATCCCCTGCTTGAACCGAAGAAGCGCTTCTCTTTCATTGGAATGGCAACTCCCAGATGAGTTGCGAGAATAGTTGTGTATGTGTTCGCCGTTGCAAAGAGATAGGGTGCACAGGAAGGATAAAAACAAGAGAAAGAAAGGAAGTGCAAGTCTGAGTGGTCTGACAATGGACATGGCTGCTTGTTTAAGTTGGGTAGCAAGCTTGATGATATACTGAGTGGTCCGCTGTTATGAAGAAAGCTTTTCACTCCAGCAGCAGCTATATGTGGTCCACATGAGGAATCGACAAGCAGGCGCACACCATCCCACCATCTCATCCTCCAAATAATTTAACTGAGTATATCATCAAGCAAGCTTATCCCGACGACCCGCATCCGCGTCCTCTCCGTCGACCACAGATGAGTTATGTTTACTAATGGGGGAGGCAGCACTCCAGACCAACCAGCTTAGCTCCACTCCGCCTGGGCGACCTACCAGTGCCTGTGACGTACCTGATGGCTGCTTGACTGTTGACCCTCATGAGGGTGCTCCCTCCGTCTTCCTAGTGCTTGACTGTTGACCCTCATGAGCGTGCTCCTTCCGTCTTCTAGTGCTTGACTGTTGACCCCCATGAGTGTGCTCCCTCCGTCTTCCTAGTGCTTGACTGTTGACCCTCATGAGCGTGCTCCCTCCGTCTTCCTGTTTTTGCTCGGAAAATGGAGTCCGAGCTACGAAAACGCATCTGTCTAACACGGGCCGTTAAGATTGCTATTGGATCTAAAGTACTTGCTATTTCTCCACGAATATGTGGTTTACATACTCCCACATAACTACTCTCTACTTTCTTAAACAACCAGGTGGGGTCGACGAAAGTATTTATTGTAGAGTATATTGTGTCGCCACTCACCACTAACTTTGTTTGAACACATGAGGCAGCAGCAACGTGCCAAGTACATTCCACTGATCACAACTACCAACCGAATGACTAATATTGTTCAAGACTCCTCCTACAACAACAAAGATGGGTTCTTCAAAGCCATTATTCTTGACGTCTCCACTCTAACAACTCACAAGGTAACAGCAGAATCAGAAACCATTCCTTTCGGTGTATGTCGCACGGCCCATGACATTAAGGCCTTGCTTGTTAGGGTGTAATTAGGTAACATTTACGGAATTTAAAAGCATATCAAATATATGTCATGTGTTTGAGGTGCTACAGATTCGTTTGGTACGGTGTAACACAAGTTCTAGGAGTAAGTTCGTAACTATTTGGTACAGCTGCTTAGCTATTTATAGTGATTCACGAGAAGAACGTGAACCAAAGTTTGTTTCCAGCTGTAACTGGACCGCGCTAGTTTTAGGCGCAGTACAGATTTCAGGATTTTGGAGCAAAAAGTGAAGTTGGGAGGAAAACTAAATCGACCAACTGCATCGTATTATACCCAACCAAATAAAGTTATTTGCTGCAAATTGAACATTCAAACTTAACGAAAATTGACCCCTCCCTACCAAACAGCCCTAAGTATGTACACTAATTCAGCACTCTTGAGTGGGCCAGTCATTAAAGGCTATGCTATGCTTATCATTGTTTGTTGTTACCGTCTCACTGACTGTGTCTTTATCTAGCATTGATGTAAGTAAACGACATTGTTAGTTGTATCGTTGCTTTTGGTTTCATATGACTACTATTCTAGGACTCCATTCCATCTTTCATTTGAGGCGGAGGTGCTTACTGTTAGATAAATGATTATTGTAGCTATTAGTTACTCTAGCAGTTCATTACTGTAGCTCCGTTAATGTAGTAATCGCTTATTTAGCATGGGTTAAGCCCAATATAGTGCAGTAAGTACATGTGAGAAAAGTAGTTGTTTCTAATGCAAATGACAAAGAATTTTTATCACATATTGCTCACTCCTAGAACTTTTGTGGTCCTCATATGTAGGATCACATGGGGCACTAGTGTCCAAGGGGTCCTAGGAGGGAGGTATGCTTACCTCCTTGGTGGGTGGGATTGTCACATCACAACGTATGCACGTGCACGCCACGCCACGCCATGCCTGGCCTGGCCTGGCCGGGCACGGACTCGGGCTTGTGGCTTGTGGAGAACATCTTCCGGCTTCTTTTTGCACTAGGATATAACTAAGGAATTAACTACTCGTGCAATTAATTATTTCTTTCCTATTCAGATTTCTTAATCCTAATTGGAAAGTGTTTCTCGTTGCCCAAGACATTGAATCCTATTAAGTGTGTTCACTAATTCAGCACTCTGAGTGGGCCAGTCATTGAAGGCTATGCTATGCTTATCATTGTTTGCTGTTACCGTCTCGTCTTTATCTAGCATTGATGCAAGTAAACGGCATTGTTAGCTGTATCGTTGCTTTTGGTTTCATATGACTACTATTCTAGGACTCCATTCCGGCTTTCATTTGAGGCGGAGGTGCTTACATGGAATAAGATAAGGAAGACGATGGCTACCTCCAATTGCCTGATTAGTAGCTGAAGGGGCTTTTTTTATCGGACCCACATCGTTTGGCGTGGAACACGTTTTATTCTTGATATTAAATCAGTTCTTTATCCAAAATAAAATACAGTTTCTTCCTTTGAACAAAAAGACATGTTATCGTTTAAACGGTAATATATTAAATTTTATAAAATAACAATCACTGACAATTGTTGTGTTGTGATTGAGCTATTACTTGATAATCGTAGAATTTTTGTAGTATACATTTGCATAAATATGCAGACAACACTTCTATAGCTAATAGACAAAATATTACACATAGTTTCTAATTATTGACAAATATTTTTGAATGTTAGTGTACAATTATATAGTATAATATAATTAGTAGCTGGACAAAAAGCTACATATAGAAAATTATGTATTGGAACAAGATAAGAAAGAGAAAAGCTACCTCAAACAACCTAATTTGTAGCTGACACGGTTTTGTCATTGGACCCACGTTGTTCGGTGAGGAAGAATCTCTATTCTTTACATTAAACTTATTATACTTACAAATAATCAAATTAGAATAATTAAGGGATATGATGATCTTGGTCAATGAATACAAGTCCTAGACATAGGTTCGGTATTCAGTTTAAGTGAATAAAATGATTTTTTGACATATATATTGATATAAGGATTCAATTGAATGTCTCATTTTTGTGATAAAGAAGATAATAAACCTTATGGACCCTTGGGAAGGTCTAGGAATGATCTATGGGCCTTGAGATCCAATTCAAGCTCAATTGAAGTATTAGAATAGCAAATAGGTCCATGCAATATACAGTTTAAAAAGATAGAGACTCCATATATAAATAAGATGACAATAATCTTGAGAGTTGTTTAGTAAACTCATTATTACCTTATGGGCAAGATTCTAGAAGAGTCTAAAGTGATAAATTACCCCAGAAAATTAAATTACCGATCATCTAGTCTTTGTTTGATTTCAAGTATTCAGGTATCAAATAAATCTAATTTGGCCTAATACTTGGTCCCACGAAAGATACTGACCATAAGAAGATAAATCCTAGTTTTGGGATGATTACATGATTACCAATTACCTAGGTGTTTAAATTAACAAAATACTTGAAGAGAAAGGAAAGGGTATATATTGTACCCCTCTTAGCCACAAACTTTGTTAAATTGAGATAAAGATAAAATCAAGATAATGTTGAAGTTTGGTGTCGATTTTGTAATTGGGGAGACCAATAATATTAGAAATTAGGTATAATTCTAGTAAAATTGGAGATAAATCTGGAATATTTGAGTGTATCATTGTCACACCAAATTTGGGATAAACCACGACTTTAGGGGCATGATAAGGGATCTAAATGCGGGTCTTTCCAATTGATTTAAGATCAAACAATAAAGGAGTCATCGTCAACCTCGTGACAAGAGTCCCAAAGAGGCAAGTCACCCCCTCTTTCTCATTTTCTCTCCCTACTAAACCAAATTCCTTGAATCAAGTTCCAATAGCTTCAGGAGAGAAAAATCCAATGACCCATTATTATTCTGATACCTCCCTGAAACATGATAATGCCCAAATCCCCAAAGATTTGGGAAGTCAGGGCAATTAGTCGCTACCTGGACTCGACGTTGCAGGCCTATAAATAGGTCCCTAGAGTTTTCCCTTGTGACTCGTAACACAACTCCCCTTCAATTGAGAGAGAAGACACCTAAAATCTATCATCCTATTCCATCGTTCCAGATAACAACAAAAAATTTGGTCCGATCATCTATGGCGTATTTGGCTAACTAACATGGCAAGGATCACCTCTAGGAGTTCTTAAAAATGTTCTGCCGGTCTTGGGGTGTTGAGAAAGTTTGAAGCACCTTTCTCAATCTCTGACATCCTTTTTCCGAAGTAGGTGTTTGGAGACAATACTTCATGTCACCACAAGGTTTCGTAGAGATCACAAACCTTCCCTAAGCTCCATGCAACCTTCTACTATCGTTATTTCCTCAGAAGCTCAGATAAATCTCGATCTTCAGTCTTTGATGTTCTTTTGCCTTTTGTAAACATTAGAAGACACCCCTAGATACAATTTTTCCTCCAATAGGTGTGGCCCACATGGGCCTTTGGCATGCCAATTTTTGAGCCATGCGGTCCAAGCATATTGGAAAGGGCTATCTGAGCTGATGGAGTCACCCTGCGTTGGTAGTACACAGACATGTTGGAAAATACTATCTGAGTTGATGGAGCAACCCTTGTGATGTTAGCTGTGATTGAGATTTGGGTGTACATGGGCCATTTGGCCTGCACTGAAATGGATATAGATTATGGGGCCATATAGTTGAGCCTTGACAACCCAAAATCTCTAATTAACTCATTGGAATTTCAGCACTGTTTTTAATTAGGGTTTGCCTAATTGAATAGCCTTCAACTCACGATTCCTTGGGAGTTAACCCATAAAATTTGGTGAGTCATTAGCCAACATAATTAGGATCAATAATCCCAAACGGTCAATGCTTGGTCAACGCACTCAAACGGTCTTGAACCCGTTTTCCCAAGCAGGTCAAGTTAATCAGGTTGAAAATCAGCACTTAATCCAATTAGGTTTTCCTAATTGATTAGCCTTCAACCTATGATTACTTTTGAGTTAACCCATTAAAATTTGGAGGGTCATTAACCAACATAATTAAGAACAGGAATCTCAAACGGTCAACGCTTGGTCAGCTCACTCAAACGGGTTTGAACCCGTTTTCCCAAGCAGGTCAAGTTAATCAGGTTGATAATCAGCACTTAATCCAATTAAGCTTTCCTAATTGATTAGCCTTCAACCTATGATTCCTTTTTAGTTAACCCCTAAAATTTGGAGGATCATTAACTAACATCATTATAAACAGGAATCCCAAACGGTCAACGCTTGGTCAACTCACTCAAACGGGTTTGAACCCGTTTTCCCAAGCAGGTCAAGTTAATCAGGTTGAAAATCAGCACTTAATCCAATTAGGTTTTCCTAATTGATTAGCCTTCAACCTATGATTCCTTTTGAATTAACCCCTAAAATTTGGAGGGTCATTAACCAACATCATTATGAACAGGAATCCCAAACGGTAAATGCTTGGTCAACTCACTCAAATAGGTTTGAACCCGTTTGCCCAAGCAGGTCAAGTTAATCAGGTTGAAAATCAGCACTTAATCCAATTCGATTTGTCTAATTGATTGGCCTTCAACCTATGATTCCTTTGGAGTTAACCCCTCAAATTTGGAGGGTCATTATCTTACATAATTATGAACGAGATTCCCAAACGGTCAACGCTTGGTCAACTCCTTCAAACGGGTTTGAACCCGTTTGCCACCAAACGGTTTGCAACCCGTTTGGTCACCAAACGGTTTTGGTGAACCCGTTTGGTCCCAACCAATGAGATTGTTTTCTTCCAAGATATTTGGTGAGGTGCTTGCTTATGATGATGTCATCATCATATTCCTTCGTGCACCCAAGAACAGCAACCGTTCTTGATCGAATTTGCAGCAAAGAAGCAAAAGTGTATCAAATTGAAGAAACCAATCAACAAAGCATAGAAGATTGATGCAATAGCAATGTTTGAGGGTTTAAGTTATAAAACCCGCATCCAATTGAGCTCCAAAGCTCCAAGCTCACGCCATTAATGGTGGATGAAGCTCTAGCAACTCCCCCTAGGCTCGTCCTCAAACTTTTGATTGCAAAAGTTGGCACAGGTTGGGAGTCATCCTCCGGGTCGTCCCTAGCTTCCTTGGTCGGTTTCCAAGCTAAGAGAAGAAGTGGGGTCGAAATAGCCTTTCATTTGGCTAGGAAAAGGCCTTTTTATAAAAATTCAATGAAAGAGAAAATGCATTATTAAAATGCATTTAATTCCGAAATTGGTGCCGCCTCTTCCCCCTCGAAATCCCCTCAAAATCCTTAAGGACGAGGCACCTTCCATTGCCTTTAATTCTCCTTCATTATCCTCAATTTAAAGAAATGCAAATTAAGCACCTTAATGCTTATTATATTAATATCCATAATGTGAGTGGATATTACTTTCCTTTATAATAAGGTGAGTGGAATTTCATCTACTTAGGATATTTTCGTTCCTTATCTTGGCAAAAGAACGTCCATCCTTATTCAAAATCAACCCAAAACATTTTGGTTGAAAGCCCTTTAATTAATACATTTATTTTTGCCCTAAATTGAATTAGGGTTTCGCTTATGATTAAATCTTGATTATTTTAATATCAAGATTCTCTCTCCTCCAACTCAATTCAAATGAGATGCCCCTCTCATTTTATTTGCTCTACATGATGCCAAGAAACATTAAGGACCTTATTGAAGTGGTAATTTGCATATTGAACCCTAGGTTTTGGGTAAATTGCACTTTAGTCCAAAATAAGCAAACATTGCTTCAACATTGTTCAAATAGGACCAAAATTGAAACATAAGTTTCTCATGAGCCCTAATCACTTTTCCCAAGATAAGATTAAGAATCTACTCACCCTTATTAAGCAAAACATCTAGGGTTAATTCATAACCCAGGTCAGGGATGTTACAGTTACAGCTTTACATTCAATGATAACCCTTGTATTGCTCCTTTCACATAAAAATGATGTATAGTGCAATAAGAGAATGTAATCTTGGTTATGCTGTTATATATACTAGTACTGTTGGTTAGGTTTGTGTTGTTAGTTATCTCATGCTGCTAGATATGCTTTAATCTTAGCTGTGTATACTATTAGCCCGAATGATGATGTTAGCTATGCTATGATGTTAGTCAGAGTTATGAAGATAATATTTATCTATTTCTTTATGTACCTTATTGATCATGCCTTTTGCTACGTCTATCTATTTAACATGCTTAATTTGCTGAAATTGTTTAATTGATTAACTATCTATAATCAATAGGTGTTTTTGAGTGTTATATCTCTCACTGGGACATATGTCTCACCTCATGGGTCACCACATCTTTTTAGGTGATATGTAGCAGCGACAACATACCTGTGGCAGTGAGGAGGAGCTGTGGTGATGGACTTTAGAGAAGGTTGTTAGATGTCTACTGCGTCCTAGAGTCATTCATGCACACTCAGATTTAGGCGGGAAAGTTGGTAACTTTATGTACCTTATTGATCATGCCTTTTGCTACGTCTATCTATTTAACATGCTTAATTTGCTGAAATTGTTTAATTGATTAACTATCTATAATCAATAGGTGTTTTTGAGTGTTATATCTCTCACTGGGACATATGTCTCACCTCATGGGTCACCACATCTTTTTAGGTGATATGTAGCAGCGACAACATACCTGTGGCAGTGAGGAGGAGCTGTGGTGATGGACTTTAGAGAAGGTTGTTAGATGTCTACTGCGTCCTAGAGTCATTCATGTACACTCAGATTTAGGCGGGAAAGTTGGTAAACAATGTTTCAATCGACTCGAACTTTTGGTAGCATTCTAATATTTGTATATGATGTATATGAGGTATATGAGGATATTGTCTTCTGCATCTATATGTGTGGCTGAGACCACAGAGTAGTTGTAAAAGATACCTGACATAATATGAATACATGTAACATGCTGGGATTTTATCTAAATGATTCTGGATATGTTTGGAATGTTTAATCAATTTTAATTTTTGCCGTTTTCTTCTATGTGGTTAATTAGTGATCAAATATTTTTTAAGTTTTGAGTAATCTCGTTTAGTGTGACGAATTCTCACAAGTATAGTTTGATAGGGTGCTTATTAAAAAAATTATTGCAACAAAATTATTTATGACAATCATTTTGATCTTCTTATAGAATGTTGGGATCTATAGGCTGTATGATGCAATGAGATTTTTTTTTATTATATGAATTCAATTATGACTTATTCTATTGTAATAATTTGAAAACTAAATGAAATGTTTTTTTTCAGACCACCATATATTTCCAAACTAAGTTTATATACTATCATGTAATGTATAATGAAATATTTGATTTGTAGAGAATGTTATTGCTTGCCACATCGAAGTGTGGTACGATGGGTGTGAATCATTTTGGCTATGAACAAATAAAATATTTAACCAGTTTATGTAATACTACAATTTTCTGAAAATATTTGTTTGGACGTGTATTGTGTCTCTAGAGTGGGATTCTCCTCACTCACTAAGACCTTCAACTCTCATCTTGCAGTCTAAATTATGGTTTTATCATTGAGTGTCATACAACGCATCGTCGCCTACAGACACCAACATCAAAATAAAGGTTTTGCCAATTATTGTGGTTGGAGGTGTAAATCATTCATCACAATTAGAATAGTAAGTTTCTTGTCGGTCTTCGTGTAGTTTCTCTTGGAGAGACGAGATATTTATGTCTCCAACTTATCGTACATACATTTTTTTGATGCTACATTTATCTCTGCATCATTTTGTTCTTGGCTTCCAAACAAATTTTTGTAGTTGATTACTGTCATCTACTTATGAATGCATCATCTGAAATTGAATTTTTTTAGTGAGTTGTATGCGCTGATTTCCGCATGTACTTTTCATTGTTGGTTGTTAAGAATTTTTGGTTTAGGTTTTCTCTGTGGTATTCACATCTGGATTATGAGTAGGCTTAATGTGAAAATCAATTTCTACATAATGCATTATTGTTTACAATAAAGCAAATAATCTTATAAATACGTAGAATTGATCATATAATTTTCCCCTCAACTCAATAACATTAGGATTTACGATATAATGTTAATTCATATAAGTGTTGAACCTTTTGATCTCATACTTTCTGATTTCTATAACCACATCTATTTTATAGTAGTGTTTCTATAAATGTTTTCTAGAAAATTTATGTAGAAGATATGCATTTTTGGGATTGAAGGAGTTGTTACATAGATCACGACCTATTAGTAGAAGGTACGAAATAAAAGCTAACAAGAAGGGCCTAACAGTAGAAGCTGTTAGATCACGGCCTATTAGTAGAAGGTACGATATAAAAGCTAACAAGAAGGGCCTAACAGTAGAAGCTGTGCAGTGAAAGCAAACAAATATGTCCTGCTAGTAGAAGATATGGATTAAAAATGAACAGGGGCCTAGTAATAGAAGATATACTATGAAAGAAAACTACAAGGCTCCAAATAGTATTATGTATGAAATGAAATGATATAAGAAGGGCATAGAGTCAAAAGTATATCTGAAGTCCAAATGATCATTTTATAAATATCCTCATACATCTTTTTTACTAGATACACATTTTTTAGTATCTTAACATAGACGTATTCCTTTGCTTCAGCAACAATCCAAAGACCATCATCACATAACTTTAATTGCACAGACCACGTATGTATCCAAAATAAGCATATCTCCATGATGTGAAGAAGAACAACGTCCCATAAAATATCCAGAATCCAGCAACAAATCCAAAAACTATACCACAAAGAAGCCATCTTCTCTCATATCGGATTTCTTCCACATTGACGGTGGTTATATGGGTTGCATGTTCACATTCTTCCAAAGGGAAACCACAATGATAAGGATTTCCCATGAATACTGCCTTATCTATGAATGTCGTTAAATGACCCATAGTAGGTATTCTGCCAGAAAGATTGTTATAAGACAAGTTTAAGTAGCCCAGTGATGATAGAGAAGATAAGCTTGAAGGTATCTCACCAAATATGTTATTCCTTGATAAGTCAAGACTTTCTAATTTTTGCAGCTTGCCAAATTCCGTTGGTATATGCCCATTCAGATTGTTATTAGATAGATTCAAACTCATCAATCCGACTAGAAGTCCCAATTCCAAGGGAATTTCTGAAGATAAATTATTACTTGAAAGATCTATACTCGTGACTTGTGAACTAACACCAAAGAACGCTTGATGGCTTTTCATATTGATCGTAACGTGGTCAGCATAGTCATCTATGCGATGATCAAAGTCGTTGGGAATAGAATACTAAGGAATATGTTGACTGTTGTCAGATGCATTTATCATGGAAGTAAAATTTCCAAAGCTTCTGGGTATCGATCCAGAAAAATGGTTATCTCCTAGGTCTAAGACCCGAAGAGATGACATGTGATGTAGGTTGGATGGTATAGAACCAAAGATGTGGTTGGTATGTAGACGAAGGACTTTGATCTGTAGGTAAGAATCGGCCAACCAATTTGGTATACTCCCATGATTTTGTTTTCTCCAAGATCAAGAACATCTATGGATTTGTAGTTTCTTAGTGCCACAGGGAACGGTCCAGAAATATTATTATTGTTCAAATGTACTGATCCAAGTTTACAGTTAGACACAGATGATGTGAACACACTACTAATGTGATTTCCTGCCAAATCTAGATATCCCAATCTTTGCAAGCAATTTGGTAGAGCACCAGATAAATTGTTTGAAGATAGATCAAGGCTGGATAACCTTGTAAAGTTACAAATTGAGGATGGTATTGTACCTGTCAATTTATTGAAAGAAACTGATATTTCATGCATAACCAAACTCGAATTCCATGACTTGATCACCTCGATCGACCCAGAAAATGAGTTGTGTGACATAACCACGCTCGACAATGCCAAAGAACAGAACACCGGTAGTTTACCTTCAAAACGATTGTAACTCAAATCGACAAAAAAAATGGAAGAATTAGTTGACAATTGGTCTGGAACATATCCAGAAAAACTGCAATTATTTAGATATATGCTTTCTAGTTTGGATGAGAAGTTCCATATCCATACAGGTAGAGTGTCAAAGATTCTTGTGTCGGTAAGACTGAATAAAACCAGCCGATCTTGCCCCTGAATCCAATGTGGAAAACGAGGTAGTTTGCATGAATTTAGTTGCAAGTGCTCCAGATGGAAGGTTGGTACCCAGGAATCTGATATATCTAGCTCGAATGGGTTATAAGACAAATCCAAATCGGTCAGTTTCGTGAGATTTGAGAGATGCAATTCTGTCAGTGTCCCTTCAAGATAGTTGTCACTAACCCGTAGTGCTGTCAACTCCCCGAGTTGTGATATAATGGAAGGAGTACTCCAGTTGCTGAAGTTATTAGATGACAGGTCCAAAACTTGTAAAGACATGAGTTTTCCTAGGAATTCTGGTAATGGGCCACTTAATGCATTGTCATGTATGCGAAGATACTTTAGCTTATAACACTTTGCTAGCCAATTTGGGAGAATGCCACTGAATTTGTTATAAGAAATATCCAGTTCCTCTAGTTCACAAGTTGTGCAACGACTGAGGCTTGCGTTGTCGCTAGAAAAGTTTTCTTTTAAATTATTTGAATACGCAGACAAGGTGTTCAGTTTGCACAAGCCCACCAGGGCGAAGATGCTTCCTTGCAAATGATTCCTAAAAAGATAGAGCTGTTCAAGGCTCGTAATATTGTACATCCAACTGGGAATGGTGGACTCTAAAATATTACGAGAAATGTCTAGGACTGTCAAGAAAGTGAAGTTGAGATGTCCACCTATGTGGACAGGCAACGTCAGTCCTCTTGTCTCTTGGAAGTGCACTTGAACGATAGATGGAAGCATGTTAATTAAGTTGGTGTAGGATGCTTGTTGTATTGTCTTCAATTAACGTGCAGGCACTCAAATCAAGATATCTCAAATATGTCAGACGAGAAATCCATTGGTTATTCGGAACTGTGCATAGCGAATTTCCTAGGCTGATGTATTCTAGGTTGGTTAAGTTCCCGAGCCAGCCAACAGGTATATTATTAACCCCTTTCATGTAAATATTTGAAAGGTCGAGATGTTTTAATGCAGTGAGGTTGGTGAGCCAGAAAAAATCATCAACCTCCAGTGACGCTATATCGAGATACACCAGCCTTGTAAGTTTCCCTAGTTGCCGTATGTCATTCCCAGCAAAATTTGCATTAGACAGGTCAAGGTATTTGAGTTTCGGGAAGGGATCAGCAAAGGATTTTGGGATGAGGGAACCATTGAAATTATTTCCGCTGACATCCAGGCGTTCCAAATATTTTAAATGTAGAAATTCGGAGCCGAACGCACCTTGCAAGCAGCTATATCCGTAGGGTTCGGAGTAATTCTCTTTGCAGGGAATATCAAGTTTGATAATGTTACCGTCGATTTCATCGCAACGCACTCCCCACCATTTGCAACAGTCGTCCCCCGTCCAAGAGGAGAGCAGGTGTTTCGGATCAAGAATCCCCTGCTTGAACCGAAGAAGCGCTTCTCTTTCATTGGAATGGCAACTCCCAGATGAGTTGCGAGAATAGTTGTGTATGTGTTCGCCGTTGCAAAGAGATAGGGTGCACAGGAAGGATAAAAACAAGAGAAAGAAAGGAAGTGCAAGTCTGAGTGGTCTGACAATGGACATGGCTGCTTGTTTAAGTTGGGTAGCAAGCTTGATGATATACTGAGTGGTCCGCTGTTATGAAGAAAGCTTTTCACTCCAGCAGCAGCTATATGTGGTCCACATGAGGAATCGACAAGCAGGCGCACACCATCCCACCATCTCATCCTCCAAATAATTTAACTGAGTATATCATCAAGCAAGCTTATCCCGACGACCCGCATCCGCGTCCTCTCCGTCGACCACAGATGAGTTATGTTTACTAATGGGGGAGGCAGCACTCCAGACCAACCAGCTTAGCTCCACTCCGCCTGGGCGACCTACCAGTGCCTGTGACGTACCTGATGGCTGCTTGACTGTTGACCCTCATGAGGGTGCTCCCTCCGTCTTCCTAGTGCTTGACTGTTGACCCTCATGAGCGTGCTCCTTCCGTCTTCTAGTGCTTGACTGTTGACCCCCATGAGTGTGCTCCCTCCGTCTTCCTAGTGCTTGACTGTTGACCCTCATGAGCGTGCTCCCTCCGTCTTCCTGTTTTTGCTCGGAAAATGGAGTCCGAGCTACGAAAACGCATCTGTCCAAGAGGAGAGCAGGTGTTTCGGATCAAGAATCCCCTGCTTGAACCGAAGAAGCGCTTCTCTTTCATTGGAATGGCAACTCCCAGATGAGTTGCGAGAATAGTTGTGTATGTGTTCGCCGTTGCAAAGAGATAGGGTGCACAGGAAGGATAAAAACAAGAGAAAGAAAGGAAGTGCAAGTCTGAGTGGTCTGACAATGGACATGGCTGCTTGTTTAAGTTGGGTAGCAAGCTTGATGATATACTGAGTGGTCCGCTGTTATGAAGAAAGCTTTTCACTCCAGCAGCAGCTATATGTGGTCCACATGAGGAATCGACAAGCAGGCGCACACCATCCCACCATCTCATCCTCCAAATAATTTAACTGAGTATATCATCAAGCAAGCTTATCCCGACGACCCGCATCCGCGTCCTCTCCGTCGACCACAGATGAGTTATGTTTACTAATGGGGGAGGCAACACTCCAGACCAACCAGCTTAGCTCCACTCCGCCTGGGCGACCTACCAGTGCCTGTGACGTACCTGATGGCTGCTTGACTGTTGACCCTCATGAGGGTGCTCCCTCCGTCTTCCTAGTGCTTGACTGTTGACCCTCATGAGCGTGCTCCTTCCGTCTTCTAGTGCTTGACTGTTGACCCCCATGAGTGTGCTCCCTCCGTCTTCCTAGTGCTTGACTGTTGACCCTCATGAGCGTGCTCCCTGTCTTCCTATTTTTGCTCGGAAAATGGAGTCCGAGCTACGAAAACACATCTGTCTAACACGGGCCGTTAAGATTGCTATTGGATCTAAAGTACTTGCTATTTCTCCACGAATATGTGGTTTACATACTCCCACATAACTACTCTCTACTTTCTTAAACAACCAGGTGGGGTCGACGAAAGTATTTATTGTAGAGTATATTGTGTCGCCACTCACCACTAACTTTGTTTGAACACATGAGGCAGCAGCAACGTGCCAAGTACATTCCACTGATCACAACTACCAACCGAATGACTAATATTGTTCAAGACTCCTCCTACAACAACAAAGATGGGTTCTTCAAAGCCATTATTCTTGACGTCTCCACTCTAACAACTCACAAGGTAACAGCAGAATCAGAAACCATTCCTTTCGGTGTATGTCGCACGGCCCATGACATTAAGGCCTTGCTTGTTAGGGTGTAATTAGGTAACATTTACGGAATTTAAAAGCATATCAAATATATGTCATGTGTTTGAGGTGCTACAGATTCGTTTGGTACGGTGTAACACAAGTTCTAGGAGTAAGTTCGTAACTATTTGGTACAGCTGCTTAGCTATTTATAGTGATTCACGAGAAGAACGTGAACCAAAGTTTGTTTCCAGCTGTAACTGGACCGCGCTAGTTTTAGGCGCAGTAAAGATTTCAGGATTTTGGAGCAAAAAGTGAAGTTGGGAGGAAAACTAAATCGACCAACTGCATCGTATTATACCCAACCAAATAAAGTTATTTGCTGCAAATTGAACATTCAAACTTAACGAAAATTGACCCCTCCCTACCAAACAGCCCTAAGTATGTACACTAATTCAGCACTCTTGAGTGGGCCAGTCATTAAAGGCTATGCTATGCTTATCATTGTTTGTTGTTACCGTCTCACTGACTGTGTCTTTATCTAGCATTGATGTAAGTAAACGACATTGTTAGTTGTATCGTTGCTTTTGGTTTCATATGACTACTATTCTAGGACTCCATTCCATCTTTCATTTGAGGCGGAGGTGCTTACTGTTAGATAAATGATTATTGTAGCTATTAGTTACTCTAGCAGTTCATTACTGTAGCTCCGTTAATGTAGTAATCGCTTATTTAGTATGGGTTAAGCCCAATATAGTGCAGTAAGTACATGTGAGAAAAGTAGTTGTTTCTAATGCAAATGACAAAGAATTTTTATCACATATTGCTCACTCCTAGAACTTTTGTGGTCCTCATATGTAGGATCACATGGGGCACTAGTGTCCAAGGGGTCCTAGGAGGGAGGTATGCTTACCTCCTTGGTGGGTGGGATTGTCACATCACAACGTATGCACGCGCGCGCCACGCCACGCCATGCCTGGCCTGGCCTGGCCGGGCACGGACTCGGGCTTGTGGCTTGTGGCTTGTGGAGAACATCTTCCGGCTTCTTTTTGCACTAGGATACAACTAAGGAATTAACTACTCGTGCAATTAATTATTTCTTTCCTATTCAGATTTCTTAATCCTAATTGGAAAGTGTTTCTCGTTGCCCAAGACATTGAATCCTATTAAGTGTGTTCACTAATTCAGCACTCTGAGTGGGCCAGTCATTGAAGGCTATGCTATGCTTATCATTGTTTGCTGTTACCGTCTCGTCTTTATCTAGCATTGATGCAAGTAAACGGCATTGTTAGCTGTATCGTTGCTTTTGGTTTCATATGACTACTATTCTAGGACTCCATTCCGGCTTTCATTTGAGGCGGAGGTGCTTACATGGAATAAGATAAGGAAGACGATGGCTACCTCCAATTGCCTGATTAGTAGCTGAAGGGGCTTTTTTTATCGGACCCACATCGTTTGGCGTGGAACACGTTTTATTCTTGATATTAAATCAGTTCTTTTTCCAAAATAAAATACAGTTTCTTCCTTTGAACAAAAAGACATGTCTTCGTTTAAACGGTAATATATTAAATTTTATAAAATAACAATCACTGACAATTGTTGTGTTGTGATTGAGCTATTACTTGATAATCGTAGAATTTTTGTAGTATACATTTGCATAAATATGCGGACAACACTTCTATAGCTAATAGACAAAATATTACACATAGTTTCTAATTATTGACAAATATTTTTGAATGTTAGTGTACAATTATATAGTATAATATAATTAGTAGCTGGACAAAAAGCTACATATAGAAAATTATGTATTGGAACAAGATAAGAAAGAGAAAAGCTACCTCAAACAACCTAATTTGTAGCTGACACGGTTTTGTCATTGGACCCACGTTGTTCGGCGAGGAAGAATCTCTATTCTTTACATTAAACTTATTATACTTACAAATAATCAAATTAGAATAATTAAGGGATATGATGATCTTGGTCAATGAATACAAGTTCTAGACATAGGTTTGGTATTCAGTTTAAGTGAATAAAATGATTTTTTGACATATATATTGATATAAGGATTCAATTGAATGTCTCATTTTTGTGATAAAGAAGATAATAAACCTTATGGACCCTTGGGAAGGTCTAGGAATGATCTATGGGCCTTGAGATCCAATTCAAGCTCAATTGAAGTATTAGAATAGCAAATAGGTCCATGCAATATACAGTTTAAAAAGATAGAGACTCCATATATAAATAAGATGACAATAATCTTGAGAGTTGTTTAGTAAACTCATTATTACCTTATGGGCAAGATTCTAGAAGAGTCTAAAGTGATAAATTACCCCAGAAAATTAAATTACCGATCATCTAGTCTTTGTTTGATTTCAAGTATTCAGGTATCAAATAAATCTAATTTGGCCTAATACTTGGTCCCACGAAAGATACTGACCATAAGAAGATAAATCCTAGTTTTGGGATGATTACATGATTACCAATTACCTAGGTGTTTAAATTAACAAAATACTTGAAGAGAAAGGAAAGTGTATATATTGTACCCCTCTTAACCACAAACTTTGTTAAATTGAGATAAAGATAAAATCAAGATAATGTTGAAGTTTGGTGTCGATTTTGTAATTGGGGAGACCAATAATATTAGAAATTAGGTATAATTCTAGTAAAATTGGAGATAAATCTGGAATATTTGAGTGTATCATTGTCACACCAAATTTGGGATAAACCACGACTTTAGGGGCATGATAAGGGATCTAAATGCGGGTCTTTCCAATTGATTTAAGATCAAACAATAAAGGAGTCATCGTCAACCTCGTGACAAGAGTCCCAAAGAGGCAAGTCACCCCCTCTTTCTCATTTTCTCTCCCTACTAAACCAAATTCCTTGAATCAAGTTCCAATAGCTTCAGGAGAGAAAAATCCAATGACCCATTGTTATTCTGATACCTCCCTGAAACATGATAATGCCCAAATCCCCAAAGATTTGGGAAGTCAGGGCAATTAGTCGCTACCTGGACTCGGCGTTGCAGGCCTATAAATAGGTCCCTAGAGTTTTCCCTTGTGACTCGTAACACAACTCCCCTTCAATTGAGAGAGAAGACACCTAAAATCTATCATCCTATTCCATCGTTCCAGATAACAACAAAAAATTTGGTCCGATCATCTATGGCGTATTTGGCTAACTAACATGGCAAGGATCACCTCTAGGAGTTCTTAAAAATGTTCTGCCGGTCTTGGGGTGTTGAGAAAGTTTGAAGCACCTTTCTCAATCTCTGACATCCTTTTTCCGAAGTAGGTGTTTGGAGACAATACTTCATGTCACCACAAGGTTTCGTAGAGATCACAAACCTTCCCTAAGCTCCATGCAACCTTCTACTATCGTTATTTCCTCAGAAGCTCAGATAAATCTCGATCTTCAGTCTTTGATGTTCTTTTGCCTTTTGTAAACATTAGAAGACACCCCTAGATATAATTTTTCCTCCAATAGGTGTGGCCCACATGGGCCTTTGGCATGCCAATTTTTGAGCCATGCGGTCCAGGCATATTGGAAAGGGCTATCTGAGCTGATGGAGTCACCCTGCGTTGGTAGTACACAGACATGTTGGAAAATACTATCTGAGTTGATGGAGCAACCCTTGTGATGTTAGCTGTGATTGAGATTTGGGTGTACATGGGCCATTTGGCCTGCACTGAAATGGATATAGATAATGGGGCCATATAGTTGAGCCTTGACAACCCAAAATCTCTAATTAACTCATTGGAATTTCAGCACTGTTTTTAATTAGGGTTTGCCTAATTGAATAGCCTTCAACTCACGATTCCTTGGGAGTTAACCCATAAAATTTGGTGAGTCATTAGCCAACATAATTAGGATCAATAATCCCAAACGGTCAATGCTTGGTCAACGCACTCAAACGGTCTTGAACCCGTTTTCCCAAGCAGGTCAAGTTAATCAGGTTGAAAATCAGCACTTAATCCAATTAGGTTTTCCTAATTGATTAGCCTTCAACCTATGATTACTTTTGAGTTAACCCATTAAAATTTGGAGGGTCATTAACCAACATAATTAAGAACAGGAATCTCAAACGGTCAACGCTTGGTCAGCTCACTCAAACGGGTTTTAACCCGTTTTCCCAAGCAGGTCAAGTTAATCAGGTTGATAATCAACACTTAATCCAATTAATCTTTCCTAATTGATTAGCCTTCAACCTATGATTCCTTTTTAGTTAACCCCTAAAATTTGGAGGATCATTAACTAACATCATTATAAACAGGAATCCCAAACGGTCAACGCTTGGTCAACTCACTCAAACGGGTTTGAACCCGTTTTCCCAAGCAGGTCAAGTTAATCAGGTTGAAAATCAGCACTTAATCCAATTAGGTTTTCCTAATTGATTAGCCTTCAACCTATGATTCCTTTTGAATTAACCCCTAAAATTTGGAGGGTCATTAACCAACATCATTATGAACAGGAATCCCAAACGGTCAACGCTTGGTCAACTCACTCAAACAGGTTTGAACCCGTTTGCCCAAGCAGGTCAAGTTAATCAGGTTGAAAATCAGCACTTAATCCAATTCGATTTGTCTAATTGATTGGCCTTCAACCTATGATTCCTTTGGAGTTAACCCCTCAAATTTGGAGGGTCATTATCTTACATAATTATGAACGAGATTCCCAAACGGTCAACGCTTGGTCAACTCCTTCAAATGGGTTTGAACCCGTTTGCCACCAAACGGTTAGCAACCCATTTGGTCACCAAACGGTTTTGGTGAACCCGTTTGGTCCCAACCAATGAGATTGTTTTCTTCCAAGATATTTGGTGAGGTGCTTGCTTATGATGATGTCATCATCATCTTCCTTCGTGCACCCAAGAACAGCAACCGTTCTTGATCGAATTTGCAGCAAAGAAGCAAAAGTGTATCAAATTGAAGAAACCAATCAACAAAGCATAGAAGATTGATGCAATAGCAATGTTTGAGGGTTTAAGTTATAAAACCCGCATCCAATTGAGCTCCAAAGCTCCAAGATCACGCCATTAATGGTGGATGAAGCTCTAGCAACTCCCCCTAGGCTCGTCCTCAAACTTTTGATTGCAAAAGTTGGCACAGGTTGGGAGTCATCCTCCGGGTCCTCCCTAGCTTCCTTGGTCGGTTTCCAAGCTAAGAGAAGAAGTGGGGTCGAAATAGCCTTTCATTTGGCTAGGAAAAGGCCTTTTTATAAAAATTCAATCAAAGAGAAAATGCATTATTAAAATGCATTTAATTCCAAAATTGGTGCCGCCTCTTCCCCCTCGAAATCCCCTCAAAATCCTTAAGGACGAGTCACCTTCCATTGCCTTTAATTCTCCTTCATTATCCTCAATTTAAAGAAACGCAAATTAAGCACCTTAATGCTTATTATATTAATATCCATAATGTGAGTGGATATTACTTTCCTTTATTATAAGGTGAGTGGAATTTCACCTACTAAGGATATTTTTGTTCCTTATCTTGGCAAAAGAACGTCCATCCTTATTCAAAATCAACCCAAAACATTTTGGTTGAAAGCCCTTTAATTAATACATTTATTTTTGCCCTAAATTGAATTAGGGTTTCGCTTATGATTAAATCTTGATTATTTTAATATCAAGATTCTCTCTCCTCCAACTTAATTCAAATGAGATGCCCCTCTCATTTTATTTTCTCTACATGATTCCAAGAAACATTAAGTACCTTATTGAAGTGGTAATTTGCATATTGAACCCTAGGTTTTAGGTAAATTGCACTTTAGTCCAAAATAAGCAAACATTGCTTCAACATTGTTCAAATAGGACCAAAATTGAAACATAAGTTTCTCATGAGCCCTAATCACTTTTCCCAAGATAAGATTAAGAATCTACTCACCCTTATTAAGCAAAACATCTAGGGTTAATTCATAACCCAGGTCAGGGATGTTACAGTTACAGCTTTACATTCAATGATAACCCTTGTATTGCTCCTTTCACATAAAAATGATGTATAGTGCAATAAGAGAATGTAATCTTGGTTATGCTGTTATATATACTGGTACTGTTGGTTAGGTTTGTGTTGTTAGTTATCTCATGCTGCTAGATATGCTTTAATCTTAGCTGTGTATACTATTAGCCCGAATGATGATGTTAGCTATGCTATGATGTTAGTCAGACTTATGAAGATAATATTTATCTATTTCTTTATGTACCTTATTGATCATGCCTTTTGCTACGTCTATCTATTTAACATGCTTAAATTGCTGAAATTGTTTAATTGATTAACTATCTATAATCAATAGGTGTTTTTGAGTGTTATATCTCTCAATGGGACATATGTCTCACCTCATGGGTCACCACATCTTTTTAGGTGATATGTAGCATCGACAACATACCTGTGGCAGTGAGGAGGAGCTGTGGTGATGGACTTTAGAGAAGGTTGTTAGATGTCTACTGCGTCCTAGAGTCATTCATGTACACTCAGATTTAGGCGGGAAAGTTGGTAAACAATGTTTCAATCGACTCGAACTTTTGGTAGCATTCTAATATTTGTATATGATGTATATGAGGTATATGAGGATATTGTCTTCTGCATCTATATGTGTGGCTGAGACCACAGAGCAGTTGTAAAAGATACCTGACATAATATGAATACATGTAACATGCTGGGATTTTATCTAAATGATTCTGGATATGTTTGGAATGTTTAATCAATTTTAATTTTTGCCTTTTTCTTCTATGTGGTTAATTAGTGATCAAATATTTTTTAAGTTTTGAGTAATCTCGTTTAGTGTGACGAGTTCTCACAAGTATAGTTTGATAGGGTGCTTATTAAAAAAATTATTGCAACAAAATTATTTATGACAATCATTTTGATCTTCTTATAGAATGTTGGGATCTATAGGCTGTATGATGCACTGAGATTTTTTTTTATTATATGAATTCAATTATGACTTATTCTATTGTAATAATTTGAAAACTAAATGAAATGTTTTTTTTCAGACCACCATATATTTCCAAACTAAGTTTATATACTATCATGTAATGTATAATGAAATATTTGATTTGTAGAGAATGTTATTGCTTGCCACATCGAAGTGTGGTACGATGGGTGTGAATCATTTTGGCTATGAACAGATAAAATATTTAACCAGTTTATGTAATACTACAATTTTCTGAAAATATTTGTTTGGACGTGTATTGTGTCTCTAGAGTGGGATTCTCCTCACTCACTAAGACCTTCAACTCTCATCTTGCAGTCTAAATTATGGTTTTATCATTGAGTGTCATACAACGCATCGTCGCCTACAGACACCAACATCAAAATAAAGGTTTTGCCAATTATTGTGGTTGGAGGTGTAAATCATTCATCACAATTAGAATAGTTAGTTTCTTGTCGGTCTTCGTGTAGTTTCTCTTGGAGAGACGAGATATTTATGTCTCCAACTTATCGTACATACATTTTTTTGATGCTACATTTATCTCTGCATCATTTTGTTCTTGGCTTCCAAACAAATTTTTGTAGTTGATTACTGTCATCTACTTATGAATGCATCATCTGAAATTGAATTTTTTTAGTGAGTTGTATGCGCTGATTTCCGCATGTACTTTTCATTGTTGGTTGTTAAGAATTTTTGGTTTAGGTTTTCTCTGTGGTATTCACATATGGATTATGAGTAGGCTTAATGTGAAAATCAATTTCTACATAATGCATTATTGTTTACAATAAAGCAAATGATCTTATAAATATGTAGAATTGGTCATATAATTTTCCCCTCAACTCAATAACATTAGGATTTACGATATAATGTTAATTCATATAAGTGTTGAACCTTCTGATCTCATACTTTCTGATTTCTATAACCACATCTATTTTATAGTAGTGTTTCTATAAATGTTTTCTAGAAAATTTATGTAGAAGATATGCATTTTTGGGATTGAAGGAGTTGTTACATAGATCACGGCCTATTAGTAGAAGGTACGAAATAAAAGCTAACAAGAAGGGCCTAACAGTAGAAGCTGTTAGATCACGGCCTATTAGTAGAAGGTACGATATAAAAGCTAACAAGAAGGGCCTAACAGTAGAAGCTGTGCAGTGAAAGCAAACAAATATGTCCTGCTAGTAGAAGATATGGATTAAAAATGAACAGGGGCCTAGTAATAGAAGATATACTATGAAAGAAAACTACAAGGCTCCAAATAGTATTATGTATGAAATGAAATGATATAAGAAGGGCATAGAGTCAAAAGTATATCTGAAGTCCAAATGATCATTTTATAAATATCCTCATACATCTTTTTTACTAGATACACATTTTTTAGTATCTTAACATAGACGTATTCCTTTGCTTCAGCAACAATCCAAAGACCATCATCACATAACTTTAATTGCACAGACCACGTATGTATCCAAAATAAGCATATCTCCATAATGTGAAGAAGAACAACGTCCCATAAAATATCCAGAATCCAGCAACAAATCCAAAAACTGTACCACAAAGAAGCCATCTTCTCTCATATCGGATATCTTCCACATTGACGGTGGTTATATGGGTTGCATGTTCACATTCTTCCAAAGGGAAACCACAAAGATAAGGATTTCCCATGAATACTGCCTTATCTATGAATGTCGTTAAATGACCCATAGTAGGTATTCTGCCAGAAAGATTGTTATAAGACAAGTTTAAGTAGCCCAGTGATGATAGAGAAGATAAGCTTGAAGGTATCTCACCAAATATGTTATTCCTTGATAAGTCAAGACTTTCTAATTTTTGCAGCTTGCCAAATTCCGTTGGTATATGCCCATTCAGATTGTTATTAGATAGATTCAAACTCATCAATCCGACTAGAAGTCCCAATTCCAAGGGAATTTCTGAAGATAAATTATTACTTGAAAGATCTATACTCGTGACTTGTGAACTAACACCAAAGAACGCTTGATGGCTTTTCATATTGATCGTAACGTGGTCAGCATAGTCATCTATGCAATGATCAAAGTCGTTGGGAATAGAATACTAAGGAATATGTTGACTGTTGTCAGATGCATTTATCATGGAAGTAAAATTTCCAAAGCTTCTGGGTATCGATCTAGAAAGATGGTTATCTCCTAGGTCTAAGACCCGAAGAGATGACATGTGATGTAGGTTGGATGGTATAGAACCAAAGATGTGGTTGGTATGTAGACGAAGGACTTTGATCTGTAGGTAAGAATCGGCCAACCAATTTGGTATACTCCCGTGATTTTGTTTTCTCCAAGATCAAGAACATCTATGGATTTGCAGTTTCTTAGTGCCACAGGGAACGGTCCAGAAATATTATTATTGTTCAAATGTACTGATCCAAGTTTACAGTTAGACACAGATGATGTGAACACACTACTAATGTGATTTCCTGCCAAATCTAGATATCCCAATCTTTGCAAGCAATTTGGTAGAGCACCAGATAAATTGTTTGAAGATAGATCAAGGCCGGATAACCTTGTAAAATTACAAATTGAGGATGGTATTGTACCTGTCAATTTATTGAAAGAAACTGATATTTCATGCATAACCAAACTCGAATTCCATGACTTGATCACCTCGATCGACCCAGAAAATGAGTTGTGTGACATAACCACGCTCGACAATGCCAAAGAACAGAACACCGGTAGTTTACCTTCAAAACGATTGTAACTCAAATCGACAAAAAAAATGGAAGAATTAGTTGACAATTGGTCTGGAACATATCCAGAAAAACTGCAATTATTTAGATATATGCTTTCTAGTTTGGATGAGAAGTTCCATATCCATACAGGTAGAGTGTCAAAGATTCTTGTGTCGGTAAGACTGAATAAAACCAGCCGATCTTGCCCCTGAATCCAATGTGGAAAACGAGGTAGTTTGCATGAATTTAGTTGCAAGTGCTCCAGATGGAAGGTTGGTACCCAGGAATCTGATATATCTAGCTCGAATGGGTTATAAGACAAATCCAAATCGGTCAGTTTCGTGAGATTTGAGAGATGCAATTCTGTCAGTGTCCCTTCAAGATAGTTGTCACTAACCCGTAGTGCTGTCAACTCCCCGAGTTGTGATATAATGGAAGGAGTACTCCAGTTGCTGAAGTTATTAGATGACATGTCCAAAACTTGTAAAGACATGAGTTTTCCTAGGAATTCTGGTAATGGGCCACTTAATGCATTGTCATGTATGCGAAGATACTTTAGCTTATAACACTTTGCTAGCCAATTTGGGAGAATGCCACTGAATTTGTTATAAGAAATATCCAGTTCCTCTAGTTCACAAGTTGTGCAACGACTGAGGCTTGCGTTGTCGCTAGAAAAGTTTTCTTTTAAATTATTTGAATACGCAGACAAGGTGTTCAGTTTGCACAAGCCCACCAGGGCGAAGATGCTTCCTTGCAAATGATTCCTAAAAAGATAGAGCTGTTCAAGGCTCGTAATATTGTACATCCAACTGGGAATGGTGGACTCTAAAATATTACGAGAAATGTCTAGGACTGTCAAGAAAGTGAAGTTGAGATGTCCACCTATGTGGACAGGCAACGTCAGTCCTCTTGTCTCTTGGAAGTGCACTTGAGAGATAGATGGAAGCATGTTAATTAAGTTGGTGTAGGATGCTTGTTGTATTGTCTTCAATTAACGTGCAGGCACTCAAATCAAGATATCTCAAATATGTCAGACGAGAAATCCATTGGTTATTCGGAACTGTGCATAGCGAATTTCCTAGGCTGATGTATTCTAGGTTGGTTAAGTTCCCGAGCCAGCCAACAGGTATATTATTAACCCCTTTCATGTAAATATTTGAAAGGTCGAGATGTTTTAATGCAGTGAGGTTGGTGAGCCAGAAAAAATCGTCAACCTCCAGTGACGCTATATCGAGATACACCAGCCTTGTAAGTTTCCCTAGTTGCCGTATGTCATTCCCAGCAAAATTTGCATTAGACAGGTCAAGGTATTTGAGTTTTGGGAAGGGATCAGCAAAGGATTTTGGGATGAGGGAACCATTGAAATTATTTCCGCTGACATCCAGGCGTTCCAAATATTTTAAATGTAGAAATTCGGAGCCGAACGCACCTTGCAAGCAGCTATATCCGTAGGGTTCGGAGTAATTCTCTTTGCAGGGAATATCAAGTTTGATAATGTTACCGTCGATTTCATCGCAACGCACTCCCCACCATTTGCAACAGTCGTCCCCCGTCCAAGAGGAGAGCAGGTGTTTCGGATCAAGAATCCCCTGCTTGAACCGAAGAAGCGCTTCTCTTTCATTGGAATGGCAACTCCCAGATGAGTTGCGAGAATAGTTGTGTATGTGTTCGCCGTTGCAAAGAGATAGGGTGCACAGGAAGGATAAAAACAAGAGAAAGAAAGGAAGTGCAAGTCTGAGTGGTCTGACAATGGACATGGCTGCTTGTTTAAGTTGGGTAGCAAGCTTGATGATATACTGAGTGGTCCGCTGTTATGAAGAAAGCTTTTCACTCCAGCAGCAGCTATATGTGGTCCACATGAGGAATCGACAAGCAGGCGCACACCATCCCACCATCTCATCCTCCAAATAATTTAACTGAGTATATCATCAAGCAAGCTTATCCCGACGACCCGCATCCGCGTCCTCTCCGTCGACCACAGATGAGTTATGTTTACTAATGGGGGAGGCAGCACTCCAGACCAACCAGCTTAGCTCCACTCCGCCTGGGCGACCTACCAGTGCCTGTGACGTACCTGATGGCTGCTTGACTGTTGACCCTCATGAGGGTGCTCCCTCCGTCTTCCTAGTGCTTGACTGTTGACCCTCATGAGCGTGCTCCTTCCGTCTTCTAGTGCTTGACTGTTGACCCCCATGAGTGTGCTCCCTCCGTCTTCCTAGTGCTTGACTGTTGACCCTCATGAGCGTGCTCCCTCCGTCTTCCTATTTTTGCTCGGAAAATGGAGTCCGAGCTACGAAAACGCATCTGTCCAAGAGGAGAGCAGGTGTTTCGGATCAAGAATCCCCTGCTTGAACCGAAGAAGCGCTTCTCTTTCATTGGAATGGCAACTCCCAGATGAGTTGCGAGAATAGTTGTGTATGTGTTCGCCGTTGCAAAGAGATAGGGTGCACAGGAAGGATAAAAACAAGAGAAAGAAAGGAAGTGCAAGTCTGAGTGGTCTGACAATGGACATGGCTGCTTGTTTAAGTTGGGTAGCAAGCTTGATGATATACTGAGTGGTCCGCTGTTATGAAGAAAGCTTTTCACTCCAGCAGCAGCTATATGTGGTCCACATGAGGAATCGACAAGCAGGCGCACACCATCCCACCATCTCATCCTCCAAATAATTTAACTGAGTATATCATCAAGCAAGCTTATCCCGACGACCCGCATCCGCGTCCTCTCCGTCGACCACAGATGAGTTATGTTTACTAATGGGGGAGGCAACACTCCAGACCAACCAGCTTAGCTCCACTCCGCCTGGGCGACCTACCAGTGCCTGTGACGTACCTGATGGCTGCTTGACTGTTGACCCTCATGAGGGTGCTCCCTCCGTCTTCCTAGTGCTTGACTGTTGACCCTCATGAGCGTGCTCCTTCCGTCTTCTAGTGCTTGACTGTTGACCCCCATGAGTGTGCTCCCTCCGTCTTCCTAGTGCTTGACTGTTGACCCTCATGAGCGTGCTCCCTCCGTCTTCCTGTTTTTGCTCGGAAAATGGAGTCCGAGCTACGAAAACGCATCTGTCTAACACGGGCCGTTAAGATTGCTATTGGATCTAAAGTACTTGCTATTTCTCCACGAATATGTGGTTTACATACTCCCACATAACTACTCTCTACTTTCTTAAACAACCAGGTGGGGTCGACGAAAGTATTTATTGTAGAGTATATTGTGTCGCCACTCACCACTAACTTTGTTTGAACACATGAGGCAGCAGCAACGTGCCAAGTACATTCCACTGATCACAACTACCAACCGAATGACTAATATTGTTCAAGACTCCTCCTACAACAACAAAGATGGGTTCTTCAAAGCCATTATTCTTGACGTCTCCACTCTAACAACTCACAAGGTAACAGCAGAATCAGAAACCATTCCTTTCGGTGTATGTCGCACGGCCCATGACATTAAGGCCTTGCTTGTTAGGGTGTAATTAGGTAACATTTACGGAATTTAAAAGCATATCAAATATATGTCATGTGTTTGAGGTGCTACAGATTCGTTTGGTACGGTGTAACACAAGTTCTAGGAGTAAGTTCGTAACTATTTGGTACAGCTGCTTAGCTATTTATAGTGATTCACGAGAAGAACGTGAACCAAAGTTTGTTTCCAGCTGTAACTGGACCGCGCTAGTTTTAGGCGCAGTACAGATTTCAGGATTTTGGAGCAAAAAGTGAAGTTGGGAGGAAAACTAAATCGACCAACTGCATCGTATTATACCCAACCAAATAAAGTTATTTGCTGCAAATTGAACATTCAAACTTAACGAAAATTGACCCCTCCCTACCAAACAGCCCTAAGTATGTACACTAATTCAGCACTCTTGAGTGGGCCAGTCATTAAAGGCTATGCTATGCTTATCATTGTTTGTTGTTACCGTCTCACTGACTGTGTCTTTATCTAGCATTGATGTAAGTAAACGACATTGTTAGTTGTATCGTTGCTTTTGGTTTCATATGACTACTATTCTAGGACTCCATTCCATCTTTCATTTGAGGCGGAGGTGCTTACTGTTAGATAAATGATTATTGTAGCTATTAGTTACTCTAGCAGTTCATTACTGTAGCTCCGTTAATGTAGTAATCGCTTATTTAGCATGGGTTAAGCCCAATATAGTGCAGTAAGTACATGTGAGAAAAGTAATTGTTTCTAATGCAAATGACAAAGAATTTTTATCACATATTGCTCACTCCTAGAACTTTTGTGGTCCTCATATGTAGGATCACATGGGGCACTAGTGTCCAAGGGGTCCTAGGAGGGAGGTATGCTTACCTCCTTGGTGGGTGGGATTGTCACATCACAACGTATGCACGCGCGCGCCACGCCACGCCATGCCTGGCCTGGCCTGGCCGGGCACGGACTCGGGCTTGTGGCTTGTGGCTTGTGGAGAACATCTTCCAGCTTCTTTTTGCACTAGGATACAACTAAGGAATTAACTACTCGTGCAATTAATTATTTCTTTCCTATTCAGATTTCTTAATCCTAATTGGAAAGTATTTCTCGTTGCGGTTTATTCCGTATTATGTGTACAAGAGCGACCGAGTGTTTGCGTCTTACTGGAAATAGGATTAGGAATGTGCATGGTTATATATATGCCTCCGGTCATTATGGTTAAAAACAACGAAAACAGTTATCTGCCGCCGTGTGTTTTGAGAGTCATAATCCAGAGCAATTACCTTCATTCCCGAGAGAGTCACTTCATAGAGTTGTTCTCCTGTGCGAAGCGCGACTTCTTCCTTCTTCCCGTTCCCAAGGCACAACTGTCAAGCGGTGGTTCCTGCGGTTGCTGTGCTATACTGGTAGTAGTGCGACGAGGGAGCACGAGCAAGACGTGCGAGTTCCAGGTTCGTGCCGGATCGAGACTGGGAGAACGGTGCCTATCCGCGAGGATTGCCGGGCACTGATTTCTTTAAGTAACACGTTCGTTTCTCAACGAACGATCTGGTTTGCGAATCTAACTCCTGTTTTTTGATTCTCCTACTTTGTTTGATCTTCGTTTCTTATTTTGGATCTGCCTGAATTGTTAATTACATTGCACCTGTCACTGTTGCATGAACGACGTTAATAAATATTAACAACAGTCTTAAATAAATCATTTTCTGTCGTTAATTTACAATGGTCGATCAGGGTGGTTCGGGAAATAAAATTGACACAAGCAGTATGCCTGAAAAGTTTACCGGTACGAACTTTGCCTGTTGGCAGAGTCGTATGAAAATTGGCTGAATATTGCGGGTTATAGTCAATACTTAGTTGAAACTGAACCTAAATCTGTTGAAATAATTCTTGATAATGCAAATATAATTGCTAATTGGAAGAAGGGTGACAAAACGTGCTGCAGGTTGATTCTGTTTGGTTTAAATAACAAACTATATTATTCTTACTCAAAGTTGCCAGTCACTACGTCTAAGGTTTTGTGGGAATTTTTAATTAAGAATTTTAGCACTGAAAATCAAGGTGTTGAAAAATATTGCGTGTCTAAATTTCTTAAATTTCAGATGGTTAAGGGTAAGTCAGTTTCTGATCAAACACATGATCTACAACTCCTAGTTCATGAACTCTCAGATATTGCCTGAGAAGTTCGTTGTTATGTCTATCATAGAAAAATTCCCTAAGTTATGGGAATCGTTTGGTATGTCTCTGAAGAATCGTAAAGGGACACACACCATGGATGAACTAATGATGGATATTAATATACAAGAAGAACACTTAAAGGAGAAAGGGTCAAGGTGCCTACTGATGCAAATCCAACGGTTAATTTTACTTCTGCGAAAAACATCAAAGATAAGAAATCTAAGAATGCACATAAACCTAAGGCAAAGATCCAAAAGAAACTGAAGAACAAACTTTGTTGGACTTGTGGACAGGTTGGCCACTGGAACAAGGATTGTCCTAATAAGAAGGCAAAGAAAGCTACCGCATGTGCAACTGAGGAGGCTGTGGTCAACATGATGACTTCATCCTTGAACCTCAATGATGGGTACATGTCTATTAAACATGAAATCCTTTCTATTTTTGAACCACTTTATCAGATAATTGGACTGGGGCTAATGTACACGTGTGTGCTGATAAATCCTTATTTGTGTCTTATCAGGCCTCTCGAGGTTAGTCTGTGACTTTGGGCGATTCCAGCTGTGCAGAAGTCAAAGGCGAAGGACGGGTGGACTTGAAGTTCCCTTCGGGGAAGGTTTTGACTCTTAACAGTGTCAGACATGTTCCAACCATTCGACACAATATCCTTAGTGGCGTCATATTAGTTAGGGAAGGTTATAGAGTCGATTGTAAATGTAATAAGGCTATTATTACACGCCTTCATGATTCTTTATTTTTTGGCAAGGGGTACTTATGTGATGTGGAGAACTTGTTTAAGATTCATGTTGAACCTGTTTCAAATTCTGTTTTAAATTTGAATGATTATAGTTCTATTTGCATGAATCTTGTTTCATTAGATGTATGGCATTCACGTTTGGGACATGTTCATTTTGCCTCAATGAAGCGTATGATGAATCTAAATTTGATCCCTAAATTTGAGATTAGCAACAATAAATGTGAAATCTGTGTACAAGCTAAATTGCTTAGGAAGCCTTTTCATTCTGTAAATAGGAATTCGGGAATTTTGGATTTAGTGCATACAAATATCTATGAATTTAATGGTGTTGCTACGAGGGATCAAAAGCGTTATTTTATAACTTTTATTGACGATGCGAGTAGATACTATGTCTTTTTACTTAGAAGTAAAGATGAGGCATTGGATAAATTTCAAATTTATAAGAAAGAAGCCGAAACTCAAACTGGTAAAGTACTTAAGCGATTAAGGTCTGATAGGGAAGGAGAGTATACCTCGAACTTGTTTTTAGAATTTTGCCAATTACATGGTATAGTTCATGAGGTCACTGCTCCTTATTCACCACAATCAACTGGGATAGCTGAACGTAAAAACCAAACCTTAATAGATATGGTAAATACCTTACTCTAAACATCTGGATTACCCAACTTTATGTGGGGGGAAGCTTTGAATACGGCTTGCCATATTCTAAATAGAGTTCCCCATAAACATTCAGAGAGTAGTCTGTTTGTGTTATCGAGAGGGAGGAAACTGAGTCTTAAATATCTTCAAGTGTGGGGGTGCCTTGCAAAGGTACTTGTCCCTGAACACAAAAGGAAGAAATTGGGACCGAAAACGGTTGATGCCATATTTTTGGGCTATGTAGAGACAAGTTATGCTTACAGATTTTTGGTTGTAAAATCAGATATCTCTGGCATTGAAGTAAATACAATTGTGGAATTACGTGATGCAACATTCTTTGAGGATGTGTTTCCTATGAAAACTGGTGTGCCCAATGAAGTATCTCAAGAAGATTCATTTACCACAGGTTCCATTCCCGAGCACGTGGAAAGGATGACAAATGTGGAGGGCGACTTAGAACAAGCTATTTCTGAATCTGATGATTCTGAAGAAATAGTTGAACCAAGAAGAAGTAAACGGCCTAGGACATCAAAGGACTTTGGAAGTGAGTTTCTCATTTACAATGTTGAGGATGATCATGTTACTTTCAAACAAGCTATGGAATCTCCAGAAGCTAAGTTTTGGAAAGAAGCCGTTAATGATGAAATCCAATCAATTCTCTCGAATGGAACTTGGGAATTAGTGGATTTGCCTCCTGGTTGTTCTGTAGTTGGTTGCAAATGGATTTTTAAGAAGAAACTTAATGCAAAAGGGACAATCAATAAGTATAAGGCTAGGTTAGTTGCTAAGGGTTACACACAAAGGGAAGGAATAGACTATTTTTATACCTATTCACCTGTTTCCCATATGACCACAATCCGAGTGCTTATAGCATTGGCTTCCATTTATAACCTCTATATCCATCAGATGGATGTGAAGACCACGTTCTTACATGGTGATCTTCAAGAAGAGATATATATGGAACAACCAGAGGGATTTGTGGGTCGTGGGAATGCATCCAAAGTGTGTAAACTTGTTAAGTCATTATATGGCTTGAAACAAGCCCCTAAGCAATGGCATGATAAGTTTGATTCTGTGATATCATTGTTTGGCTTTGTTTCTAATGAATTTGTTAAGTCTCTCTACTGCAAGATTGTCAATAATGGATTCATTTTGTTATGCTTATACGTCGATGATATCCTGCTTTTTGGTTCTGATATGAAAGTAGTAAATGAGACAAAATCATTCTTGTGTAGCAAGTTTGAGATGAAGGATATGGGTGTCACTGATGTGATTTTAGGGCTTAAAATCATAAGGTCCACTGATGGTATAACTCTCTCTCAGTCTCACTATGTTGAGAAGATACTGGAGAGGTTTGAGAACACATCACGTAAACCTGTTAAGACTCCATATGATTCATCCAAACCCTTGTTCAAGAATGAGACTGGGGTTCCAGTGTCTCAATTACGATACTCTCATATTATTGGAAGTTTGATGTATCTTATGAACTGTACACGTCCATACATTGCGTTTGCCGTGAACAAGTTAAGTTGATACACCAGTTGTCCCGACAAGACCCATTGGGAAGCTCTTGACAGAGTTCTGAGGTATATCAAGGGAACACGTTCCCTTGGGCTGCATTATGGTAAACATCCTTCTGTAGTCGAGGGATATAGTGATGCAAGCTAGATTGCCGTGAATTCTGAGAGTAATGGTGTCTCAGGATATGTATTCCTGTTGGGAGGATGAGCTATTTCCTGGAGGTCTATGAAACATACCATATTGTATCGGTCCACTTTTGAAGAAGAGTTGTGTGCTTTAGATGAAACTGGATTGGAAGCTGAATGGCTACATGGACTTATGTCTAGTTTACCTATGGTAATGAAGCCGCTTCCTGCAATTTTAGTTCATTGTGATAGCACTACAACTATTGCTAAGATAAAGAGTTCCAAGTACAATAAAAACAACATAGACACATCCAAGTCAGACTCAAGTCTGTAAGGGAGTTAGTGTCTAATGGGGTCGTGGCTGTGGACTACGTCGGTACCAAAGATAATACAGCTGATCCTTTCACTAAAGGTCTTACCTTGGCTTTAGTGGAAAAATCCAGGTTGGGGATGGGACTGAAACCCCTATAGATTTGCAGGCAACAACAACTCAACCCAAAAGAGTGGAGATCCCACAAATTGGGTTCAATGTGGTAATAACAAGATGTCGGGTAAATCGGATGACACTATGTATTTTTGTTTGATGCTTCTTGCATCTGTGTGTCTATCCCATGGGAAACATGTTAGTGTCATGACTGCAAGTTAGTAAGAGAGTAGTCTCTTAATGGTGTCAATTCTTAGGATAGGATGTTAGCAGTACATCCTTGGAGACTCCAGCTAAGTGATTGATGTTGTGTAGGCTGCAACACGAGAATTGGGCTTTTCTCTATTATCAATCATGATATAGATATTGTATGCATGGCCTTAATGCATTGTTTTTCTTTCTACCATGTCTTTATTGTGTTGTTACCAACCTATACTCTTGTACCCAAGGTTCAGGTTCAAGACTTTTATTCACCTAGTTCCTGCAAGGGTCCCAGTTGGATAACTCAGGTAGATTCAAACCGAAAGGTATCTGCTGAAAGCACAGTATGGAGGACTGAATGGTTGAGCACACTACACATTGGACTTTGTGGGGGATTGTTAGATAAATGATTACTGTAGCTATCAGTTACTATAGCAGCTCGTTACTGTAGCTCTGTTACTATAGTAATCACTTATTTAGCATGGGTTAAGCCCAATGTAGTGCAACAAGTACATGTGAGAAAAGTAGTTGTTTCTAGTGCAAATGGCAAAGAAGTTTTATCCCATATTGCTCACTCCTAAAACTTTTGTGGTCCTCATATGTAGGATCACATGGGGCACTAGTGTCCAAGGGGTCCTAGGAGGGAGGTATGCTTACCTCCTTGATGGGTGGGATTGCCACATCACAACGCACGCACGCGCACGCCATGCCACGCCTGGCCGGGTCGGGTACGGGCTCAGGCTTGTGGCTTGTGGATTGTGGATTGTGGAGAATGTCTTCCGTCTTCCAGCTTCTTTTTGTACTAGGATACAACTAAGGAATTAATTACTCGTGTAATTAATTGTTTCTTTCCTATTCGTATTTCTTAATCCTAATTGGAAAGTGTTTCTCTTTGCGGTTTATTCCGTATTATGTGTACAAGAGAGACCGAGTGTTTGTGTCTTACTGGGAATAGGATTAGGAACGTGCGTGGCTATATATATGCCTCCGGTCATTAGGGTTAAAAACAACAAAAACATTTATCTGCCGTCGTGTGTTTTGAGAGCCCTAATCTAGTGCAATTGCCTTGGTTGCCGAGAGAGTCGCTTTGTGGAGTTGTTCTCCTGTGCGAAGTGCGACTGCTTCCTTCTTCCCATTGCCAAGGCACAACTGTCAGGCGGTGGTTCCTGCGGTTGCTGTGCTGCACTGGTAGCAGTGCAACGAGGCTACGTCGAGCGCGAGCAAGACGTGTAAGTTCCAGGTTCGTGCCGAATCGAGACTGGGAGAACGGTGCCTATCCGTGAGGATTGTCGGGCACTGATTTCTTTAAGTAACATGTTCGTTGCTCAACGAACGATCTGGTTTGCGAATCTAACTCCTATTTTTCAGTTCTCCTGCTTTGTTTGATCTTCGTTTCTTATTTTGGATCTGCCTGGATTGTTAATTACATTGCACCTGTCGTTGTTGCATGAACGACGTTAATAAATATTAACAACACTTACATGGAATAAGATAAGGAAGATGATGGCTACCTCCAATTGCTTGATTAGTAGCTGGAGGGGCTTTTTTATCATACCCACATCGTTTGGCGTGGAACATGTTTTATTCTTGATATTAAATCAGTTCTTTTTCCAAAATAAAATACAGTTTCTTCCTTTGAACAAAATAGACATGTCTTCGTTTAAACAGTAGTATATTAAATTTTATAAAATAACAATCACTGACAATTGTTGTGTTGTGATTGAGCTATTACTTCATAATCGTAGAATTTTTGCAGTATACATTTACATAAATATGAGTACAACACTTCTTTAGCTAATAGAAAAAATATTACACATAGTTCCAATTATTGACAAATATTTTTTTTAATATTAGTGTACAATTATATAGTATAATACTAGTCAACGTACACGTGCACATGCACGTGACATATAAAATTTGTTGAAAATGTACAGGGAGAGGACTCGTCCATGAAAGAGTCCCTACGGTAAAAGATATTTGTGTTGGTTGTTTGAAAAGAGAGAATCAAGGAACTGTTTCCGTGGGATGGAGAGAGAACTACAAAATTAAAGATAATAAAAGTTAATAGGAGAGTATGAGAATAAATATTTGTAGGAGCAAAATTCCTTAAAAAAAGGAGAGAAGAGAGTGAATCAAGGAGAGCATAACATGAAACTCACTCTTTTTATAGTAGTATAGATAATTAGTAGCTGGACAAAAAGCTACATAAAGAAAATTATGTATTGGAACAAGATAAGAAAGATAAAAGCTACCTCAAACAACCTAATTTGTATCTGACGCGGTTTTGTCATTGGACCCACGTTGTTCGGTGAGGAAGAATCTCTATTCTTTACATTAAACTTATTATACTTACAAATAATCAAATTAGAATAATTAAGGGATATGATGATCTTGGTCAATGAATACAAGTCCTAGACATAGGTTAGGTATTCCGTTCAAGTGAATAAAATGATTTTTTGACATATATATTAATATAAGGCTTCAATTGAATGTCTCGTTTTGTAATTAAGAAGATAATAAACCTTATGGACCCTTGGGAAGGTCTAGGAATGATCAATGGGCCTTGAGATCCAATTCAAGCTCAATTGAAGTATTTGAATAGCAAATAGGTCCATGCAATATATAGTTTAAAAAGATAGAGACTTTGTATATAAATAATATGACAATAATCTTGAGAGTTGTTTAGTAAACTCATTATTACCTTATGGGCAAGATTCTAGAAGAGTCTAAAGTGATAAATTACCCCAAAAAATTGAATTACCGATCATCTAGTCTTTGTTTGATTTCAAGTATTCAGGTATCAAATAAATCTAATTTGGCCTAATACTTGGTCCCACGAAAGATACTGACCATAAGAAGATAAATCATAGTTTTGAGATGATTACATGATTACCAATTACCTAGGTTTTTAAATTAACAAAATACTTGAAGAGAAAGGAAAGGGTATATATTGTACCCCTCTTAACCACAAACTTTGTTAAATTGAGATACAGATAAAATCAAGATAATGTTGAAGTTTGGTGTCGATTGTGTAATTGGGGAGACCAATAATATTAGAAATTAGGTATAATTCTAGTAAAATTGGAGATAAATCTGGAATATTTGAGTGTATCATTGTCACACCAAATTTGGGATAAACCACGACTTTAGGGGCATGATAAGGGATCTAAATGCGGGTCTTTCCTATTGATTTAAGATCAAACAACAAAGGAGTCATCGTCAACCTCGTGATAAGAGTCCCAAAGAGGCAAGTCACCCCCTCTTTCTCATTTTCTCTCCCTACTAAACCAAATTCCTTGAATCAAGTTCCAATAACTTCAGGAGAGAAAAATCCAATGACCCATTATTATTCTGATAACTCTCTAAAACATGATAATGCCCAAATCCCCAAAGATTTGGGAAGTTAGGGCAATTAGTCGCTACCTGGACTCGACATTGCAGGCCTATAAATAGGTCCCTAGAGTTTTCCCTTGTGACTCGTAACACAACTCCCCTTCAATTGAGAGAGGAGACACCGAAAATCTATCATCCTATTCCATCGTTCCAGATAACAACAAAAAATTTGGTCCGATCATCTATGGCGTATTTGGCTAACTAACATGGCAAGGATCACCTCTACGAGTTCTTAAAAATGTTCTGCTGGTCTTGGGATGTTGAGAAAGTCTGAAGCACCTTTCTCAATCTCTGACATCCTTTTTCTAAAGTAGGTGTTTGGAGACAATACTTCGTGTCACCACAAGGCTTCGTAGAGATAACAAACCTTCCCTAAGCTCCATGCAACCTTCTACTATCGTTATTTCCTCACAAGCTCATATAAATTTCGATCTTTAGTCTTTGATGTTCTTGTGCCTTTTGTAAACATTAGAAGACACCCCTAGATACTATTTTTCCTCCAATAGGTGTGACCCACATGGGCCTTTGGCATGCCAATTTTTGAGCCATGCGGTCCGGGCATATTGGAAAGGGCTATCTGAGCTGATGGAGTCACCCTTGCTGTTATGACCCACGTTGAGGTTAGCTAGTAAATACCTCAATTAGCATGAAACACCTTGATTAGTGCTAAGCACTCTGTTAAACAACATGGTTAATCAAGATAATCTACATCGTGAATCAATAGTTGAGATTGAATCATCTGAGGTAGTCGATGATAATAGCAAAGATGATTGTTAGGTTAATTAAGTTGGATTAAGTACTCACTGATGTGTTTAGTGATTTGATCAAGTGAGACAATCCAATTATAATTATTTCTTGTTTTGAGGGTATAGAGGATTTCACGTTATACTTTTTGCAAAAAGAATCACCTCAATCGGACATCTGAGGTGAAAGTTATAGCTTTTTCTAGAACTAGGGTTTAGTTTTGTAATTTTTCCAATTTTTTTTCTTCTAGCCCTTTTTTTACTCTTTCCTTTCCTCACTTATCTATTATCATCTTCTTCCCGATTAAAACAAGTAACCGACTGTTGAGCGGCGCCCAAAACCAGGCAACGCCTGATCGCATCTGAGGGGAGAATAGGTCTGATTGAGGGCGATTCTCGAACTCTTCACCTCTGACTAGTTAGGGCGTCATCCTCCTCTCTTCTCCTTCCTCCTTTACCTCACCTAGCTCACGCCCTACATGTAGCCGACCTGCAGCAAGGAGTTGTGGCCGCACAACAGTCGGGAGGCTGGCCAGGAGCCGCCTTGGGTGCGGCTAACACCAAGCAACAACCGCCTCGAATCTGCCCAATAGCTCAAGGAAGGAAACTACAGTACCCCACCTCCACCTACGCCCAACCACCATGGGCGGAGCCCCTACCTACTAGCGAAGCGGCCAAGGCTGCTAGGGTACGAACAACACCATGAAAGTTGTGCTAGTGAATCCGACCGTGATGGTAGATCTCGAATCCGCAGCCCTAGCTGCAAGTTGGCCATCAACGAAGCTATTCCGTCAACCTGGGCTAGACGTGGGGTCGCTGTGAGAAACAGAACGATGAACATTGTAAAAGCCAAGGTAGATGACAACCGAAATCCGCCCTGAAATTGGTCCCTGGACGCATTTCTGGACGAATCCAGACGTCTCGAACCCCGGTGAGTAGGATCTCACTCATTTATCACTTTTAACTCGAATAACAGGATGTTCGTGGTTGAATCGATATTATTTGCAGGTAATAGCTTTTACCTAGGTGTCGGGCAGTGCCGGAACTGCTTAATTTCTGAATTTACACGTTTAGGTTATTAGTGTTGGCACGACGCTAAATAGTTGACTGATAGGTGCGACGTAAATTAGCAAAGTTATAAGATTGATCAAAACTTAATTTACTCGGTTAACTTGTTAAACAGCAACACACGACCAAAATTGGGCAGTTCGGGTACAAGCCCGAAGTATATGAATTTAATAAATTAATTGAGCACGATTTCAAGGAAATGACGACGATGTGAAAAATAGCAAAGAAACCCTAGATGCACGCTCTAGGTTATATTTAATGCAAATGATTTGATATTTTTCTCAATTTGACACGCTTCTCAAAGATAACGATGAAATTCCCAATAAATTATAAATATTCGTGCCATGATAGAAATTTGACTCTTATTTGAGTTAGGAGGTGTTCAACTCGAGAAATCAAATAAAATTTTAAATAGAATTAATAATTTGCGACATAATGAATGATTATAAACTTAATCAAGTTATGCGATGCAAAACCCAAGATTTGGGTTACTGCCCACGTCTTTAAATCAAATCTTGCCATGACAAGTGATTAAACCCTTAATTGAGTTAAATGATGCACGACTCAGAATTTGGGTCGATGTGCACGGATTTTGAGGAATTTTAGTTGATTGACAATTATTATTGACGATAGCATATAAATAGAAATAATTGTTCTTATTAGCTTATTACAATGATTTATTGGTTAATTTCAATATGGATATGCCAAGTTGACATGAATATTATTATTTAAGAATTCCAGTCTGCCTGCATGCATATTAATATGGATTTGTCAGTAAATTACAGTGGACATGTAATTAGATCAATTAAGAATTTGAAATTTGCCTACATGCTTATTATGTTGAGTTTCTTGGTATTCTAAATACCTGAGTATACAGCTTGTTTAGTTTAGTATGATATTTGTGTTATGTGATAAGGTTCAATTAAAGTGAAGAATATCAAAGAATACCAAAGTCAAGTATAATTGAGAAAGAGACACTATATAGTAAGAGAGAGATTGAATTGTGGTTTGATTTGAAAATAGTGAATGTGGTATCATAGAGAAACCAGAGTTCAGAATAAGAACATGACTCATATATTTTTTTTATTAAAGTCTTTATAATAATAAAATAATAGACTTAGGTGCCCTGAACACCGTAGAACCCCTTTGTGAGGTCTGCACCTTAGGGGTGAAATGGCTCAGCCCTGGGGATATGCCCAGGCAGTCGGAGACTCGTGTCCAATACTTACTGAATGTCTCGGTGACACGAGGGCTGAGAGGTAGTGTCCCGGCTCAGCCCTGGGGATACGCCTAGGCAGTCGGAGACTTAGAGACCCTCCGCCTATGTACTAGGGTTAGAGGAGGAGTCTAGCGTGCACCCATTTGCGAGTGCCGCGAGGCCAGAGAGCCTGTGGTTCCTGTAGCAGACCAGGACGGAAAGTCAGACTTAGCATTTCTCGAGTGTGTCCGCTAAGTCTTGTACGGTGTGGCCGCAGTGCACGCCGAGTCTCATATGTAGAGTACACTACATATTATCAGGGCATAAGATAAAATATGTTCATATAGGTTCACATAGTTTCTGATTTGTTAAAGAGTTAGAAAGGTTTTGAGTTCAGATTTGTATTAGTTGTTCTTTAAATAGAATATTGATGTCCTCTGTTATTTAATTGTTTCAATAACTTTGCAGTAGTTGACACTTGATAAAATGTTGATATTTCCTGTTATCCAAACTAAATTGTTTAGATTTGCTCAGTATGATATATCTTGTATTTACTTCAATTATAAAAATAAAATGAGTTATCTGTGATGGTTGGGTGAAATTTTATTCACTAAGACAGTAGCTCACCAACCTACTGAAACATTTTTCAGGTCAGCGTCAGTACATGGAAACTGAAGGATGTATCACCTAGACGCTTAAAAAGGTAGTGTTTAGTTAGGTTTAGAGGTCTCTTGATCCTTTCCCCTCGGTCCTTGGGACGTGGTGTGGTAAATAGAGAGAGAATGTAGAATAGTCTGTAGTTTGGTTTTCAATTTACTTTTGTATTTTATATTCTGCAAATAATATGTAATAAATTGATTAAACCTTGAGGTATCTTTCAGGATTTAGAAACTGTAAGTTGCTTCCACAGTTATTAAGATTTCGATTTATTCCAAATTAAAAGATTTTTCCTTTAAGAAAATTTTAAGTGATCAAGTAAAGAAAAAGTTAAGAGTGGTTTACCGAGTGTGACTTCCGGGTCTCTGGGGTCATTAGAGATGGCACGGGGATCGGGGCGTCACAACAGCTTTGGTATTAGAGCATAGGTTGAGTACATAGATACTCTAAGTGAAGGTCAGGGGACGACAAGAGACCAATAGGATTAGGACTTAGGTGTCTTCCTTCTAACTGCAATTTTATAACAGGAAATGTTTTGTTATAGTATTGCAGATGGCAGGAAGAGGACGTGGTCACGAGAATCAAGTTGAGAGTTTAAGTTGAGTCATCAGGGATCATTAGGATCAAAAGATATAGTTATATTTAAAATGGATAAGAAATGATGTGTCTTTAGCTCTGGGAGGTCTTAGTGTTTAGATACCATGGCCAGGTATCTGAGTACTTAGATTGACCAGTATCAAGCTACTCTGTCTATTCTTCTCTGGATGCCCTGGCCAGGTATGCAGAGGAAGGATAGGCTAGAGAGAAACCGTAGAAACCTTAGGGTTAAGAAATTAGAAATTAATATAAGAGTAAGAGATTAAATATAGGATGTGATGCAACTCTTGCTTTATATTGCTTATTTGATTAAAGATCACTAGAAATACTCTTATATGCATGAATTTATATTTTCAGTTTTTAGAATAAATATGATTCTTTTATATTGTTGTGTGTTATGAAATGATTTATTTATTGTTTATATTCTTTGTATCAAGTAGACTAGACGATTGTTTAAATGAATTTTCCCTAAATGGATATTCTTTCCGCATGTTTGAGATTAATAGTAGTTGGTTAATCCTGAGTAGCTCTTGGCATCAGGACTACAGGTTCGGCTTGGTCCTGCTAGTAGGATGCGTTACTGGGATCTAATGACCCCTATTAAAAATATAATAAAAGTAGACTCTGGGCACTAAGATGTTACGATATAATGGAAAGATTAGAATGGCTAAGAAGTAGCTGGAACTGATATCAGAGGCTCAACGTTGGAACCTCATTTTGGCAATCCTTAAATGGGAATAAAGGAGCACAATATAAGGTTGAAATTAAATATAATGATTAGTATTATATGAACTCTAAATATGAGAATATGGAAAGGATATGAGAAGAGTATGTAAAGGCTAAGATAGCAAGAATCAACTTTGGGTTGGATCATGGAATAGAGTAAATATTTTTTTATGTACCTCAAAGCAAAGGGAAAATAGAAGAAAAAGAGTTAAGTATACAATAAGTATATAAAGAATTAGATGAAAATGTAAATCACAAGATCAGGACAAGAAACTCGATTGAATCAAAAGAAATGTTAGAAATGATGGCTTTGATTAAAGAATGAGGATTGCATGACATAATTGAGAGTATCGAATGTATATCTTTATTGTAAAGTTTAGTACATTCATACATACTGCCTTTGAATTCTGAGTCTCTATAGACTAACAACTTGTTTCTAAAATAAAGAACAACCGTGTAATTTAGAAAATGAATGCATCATATATGTTGCATAACTACCATGGTAGAGACGTCTAAGTGAATGAAATAATGGCACACAATACCATGATGAAACCCTAGTAGGGTAAATTTAGAATGTAATGTATCTGAATGCCCAAGTAAGAGAAAGGAAATTCCAGTAATAAAATAAGGAAGATTTTTGTAAAAGATTTATGAGATCCAAGTTTGGATTTCAAACTAAAGAAGCAAAGTCACATCACATCAATGCTACGTTATTGATAAAGACGAAACCCTAGAATGTTTAAAGTTGTAGTAATTCAAGGGATGTTGCTAGTGGTTTGACCTTGAATACTAGCATCTTTATAAAACAAGATCATACGATTTGTACTATGAGAAATAAACTAGTACTGATAGTAATCCAGGGTTTAAAGGTAGCTAATCTGAAAGGTAGATAAACAATATGAAAATGACTTGGAGAAAAGAGTAAGATATAAATTTGAAATGTAATAAGTGTGTTTTGAACAAAAGAAGAAATATGATATAAGTGAAGTGCGATATGAAATAAATTCTTACAGTAATAACATGAAGCAAGTAGCATAGAATGAGGAGTTTTACCTGATACATGATCTGAAGTTAGCTGCTGTAGTTCATGCTTTTAAGTCATGGCGTCACTATATTTATGATGTGACGATAGATTATCACCCGGGAAAGGTGAATGTAGTAGCTGATGCCCTCAGCAGGAAGTTAAGTTCAACAGCTGATGCATTCTCTATGGCATGTTTTGGGAGAGACATGCTAGTAGAAATGTGAAAGTTGAACTTAGACTTAGGGGTGATAGAATATAGTGGTTTGATTGCACCAATGCAAGTCAAACCTACTTTATATGATCAGATCAAGGAGCTTCAGTAGGATAACAGTGAGTTACAGCGGATCATGAATGACATGACAAAGGGAAAAAGACCAGAGTTTAGGTTTTCAAATGATGGTGTGTTGTATTAGCATTACAGGTTGCGTGTACTTCGAGATAGTGATTTGAAAGAAAATATTCTTGAGGAAGCACATGCATTGATGTATGCTATGCATCCAGGCAACACTAAGATGTACATGAATTTCAAGGAGTCGTATTGGTGGTCAGGTATGAAAAAGGATGTAGTTGAGTATGTGGCTAGGTGTAGTGTGTGTTAGCAAGTTAAGGCTGAACATCAAAAACCTGCAGGTACCTTGCAATCTCTTCCTATACCAGAATGGAAATGGGAACATATCACAATGGATTTTATGATAGGATTACCCAGGAAACCTAGAGGTTGTGACTCGATATGAATGATTTTGGATTGACTAATTTAGTCTGCTCACTATCTTCATATTAAGTCAACCTCTGATGTCTCAAAGTTGGCTAAGATATACATGGATGAAGTAGTTAGGTTGCCTGGTATTCCAGATGCAATCATATCAGATTGAGATCCTAAGTTCACATCCAGGTTTTGGAATCAGTTGTATCGTGCTTTGGGCACAAAGTTGAGATTCTGTACAACTTTCCATGCATAGACTAACGGTCAGTCAGAAAGGACCATTCAGACTCTTGAGAATATGCTGAGAGCAGTTGATAGTTTCTTAGGACAGGCAGAAGAGCTATGCTGAGAAGAGGCGTTGACCTCTTGAGTTTGAGGTTGGTGATGAAGTGTACATGAAAGTTTCACCATGGAAGGGAGTGCTGAAATTTGGTAAGAGAGGCAAACTGACTCCTAGGTTTATGGGCCCGCATCCTATCATTAAGAGGATTGAACCTGTAGCCTATAGGTTGGAATTGCCATCTGAATTGTCTAATCTACATGATGTATTTCATGTATCGATGTTAAAGAAGTGTTACCCTGGTACAGAGGAGATAGTGAACTCAGAACCTGTCCAGCTCAAACTTGATGTGTCCTATGTTGAAGGACCAGTACAGATAGTTGATCGGAGAAATCAAGGAGATCAAGAATCGAGATACCGTTAGTGAAGGTTTTGTGGAGAAACCACAACCTAGAGGAAGTCACGTTGGAGTATTGGGTCAGATATGCGGAACAAGTTTCCTTTTCTCTTTTAGGAATTTCGGGACGAAATTCTTATAAGGGAGGGAGATTGTTATGACCCACGTTGAGGTTAGCTAGTAAATACCTCAATTAGCATGAAACACCTTGATTAGTGCTAAGCACTCTGTTAAACATCATGGTTAATCAAGATAAGCTACATCGTGAATCAATAGTTGAGATTGAATCATCTGAGGTAGTTGATGATAATAGCAAAGATGATTGTTAGGTTAATTAAGTTGGATTAAGTACTCACTGATGTGTTTAGTGCTTTGATCAGGTGAGACAATCCAATTATAATTATTTCTTATTTTGAGGGTATAGAGGATTTCACGTTAGACTTTTTGCAAAAAGAATCACCTCAATTGGATATCTGAGGTGAAAGCTATAGCTTTTTCTAGAACTAGGGTTTAGTTTTGTAATTTTTCCAATTTTTTTTCTTCTAGCCCTTTATTTACTATTTCCTTTCCTTGCTTATCTATTATCATCTTCTTCCCGATTAAAACGAGTAACTGACTATTGAGTGACGCCCAAAACCAGGCAACGCCTGATCGCATCTGAGGGGAGAATAGGTCTGATTGAGGGCGATTCTCGAACTCTTCACCTCCGACCAGCTAGGGTGTCATCCTCCTCTCTTCTCCTTCCTCCTTTACCTCACCTAGCTCACGCCCTACCTGCAGCCGACCTACAGCAAGGAGCTACAGCCGCACAGCAGTCGGGAGGCTATCCAGGAGCCGCCTTGGGCGCGGCTAACACCAAGCAACGGCCGCCTCAAATCTGTCCAATAGCTCAAGGTAGGAAACTGTAGTACCTCGCCTCCACCTACGCCCAACCACCATGGGCGGAGCCCCTACCTACTAGAGCAGCGGCCAAGGCTGCTAGGGTACGAACAACACCATGAAAGTTGTGCCAGTGAATCCGACCGTGATGGTAGATCTCGAATCCGCATCCCTACCTGCAAGTTGGTCATCAACGAAGCTATTCCGTCAACCTGGGCTAGACGTGGGGTCGTTGTGAGCAACAGAATGACGAACAGTGTAAAAGCCAAGGTAGAAGACAACCGAAATCCGCCCTGAAACTGGTCCCTGGACGCATTTCTGGACGAATCCAGACGTCTCGAACCCCGGTGAGTAGGATCTCACTCATTTATCACTTTTAACTTGAATAACAGGATGTTTGTGGTTGAATCGACATTATTTGCGGGTAATAGCTTTTACCCAGGTGTCGGGTAGTGCCGACACCGCTTACTTTTTGGATTTACACGTTTAGGTTATTAGTGTTGGCACGACGCTAAATAGTTGACTGATAGGTGTGACGTAAATTAGCAAAATTACAAGATTGATCAAAACTTAATTTACTCGATTAAATTGTTAAACAGCAGCACACGACCAAAACTGGGCAGTTCGGGTACAAGCCCGAAGTATATGAATTTAATAAATTAATTGAGCACGATTTCAAGGAAATGACGACGATGTGAAAAATAGCAAAGAAACCCTAGATGCACTCTCTAGGTTATATTTAATGCAAATGATTTGATATTTTTCTCAATTTGACACGCTTCTCAAAGATAACGATGAAATTCCCAATAAATTATAAATATTCGTGCCATGATAGAAATTTGACTCTTATTTGAGTTAGGAGGTGTTCAACTCGAGAAATCAAATGAAATTTCAAATAGAATTAATAATTCGCGACATAATGAGTGATTATAAACTTAATCAAGTTATGCGATGCAAAATCCAAGATTTGGGTTACTACCCACGTCTTTAAATCAAATCTTGCCATGACAAGTGATTAAACCCTTAATTGAGTAAAATGATGCACGACTCAGAATTTGGGTCGATGTGCACGGATTTTGAGGAATTTTAGTTGATTGACAATTGTTATTGACGATAACATATAAATAGAAACAATTGTTCTTATTAGCTTGTTGCAATGATTATTGGTTAATTTCAATATGGATATGCCAAGTTGACATGAATATTATTATTTAATAATTCCAGTCTTCCTGCATGCATATTAATATGGATTTGTCAGTAAATTACAGTGGACATGTAATTAGATCAATTAAGAATTTGAAATTTTCCTACATACTTATTATGTTGAATTTCTTGGTATTCGAAATACCGGAGTATACAGCTTGTTCATTTTAGTACGATATTTGTGTTATGTGATAAGGTTCAATTAAAGTGAAGAATATCAAAGAATACCAAAGTCAGGTATAATTAAGAAAGAGACACTATACAGTAAGAGAGAGATTGAATTGTGGTTTGATCTGAAAACAGTGAATGTGGTATCATAGAGAAACTAGAGTTTGGAATAAGAACATGACTCATATATTTTTGATTAAAGTCTTTATAATAATAAAATAATAGACTTAGGTGCCCTGAACACCGTAGAACCCCTTTGTAAGGTCTGCACCTTAGGGGTGAAACGGATCAGTCCTGGGGATACGCCCAGGCAATCAGAGACTCGTGTCCAACACTTACCGAATGTCTCGGTGACACGAGGGCTGAGAGGTAGTGTCCCGGCTCAGCCCTGGGGATACGCCCAGGCAGTCGGAGACTTAGAGACCCTCTGCCTGTGTACTAGGGTTAGAGGAGGAGTCTAGCGTGCACCCATTTGCGAGTGCCGCGAGGCCAGAGAGCCTGTGGTTCCTGTAGCAGACCAGGACGGAAAGTCAGACTTAGCATTTCCCGGGTGTGTCCGCTAAGTCTTGTACGGTGTGGCCACAGTGCACGGCGAGTCTCATATGTAGAGTACACTACATATGATCAGGGCATAAGATAAAATATGTTCATATAGGTTCACAGAGTTTCTGATTTGTTAAAGAGTTAGAAAGGTTTTGAGTTCAGATTTGTATTAGTTGTTCCTTAAATAGAATATTGATGTCCTCTGTTATTTAATTGTTTCAATAACTTTGTAGTAGTTGACACTTGATAAAATGTTGATATTTCTTATTATCCAAACTAAATTGTTTAGATCTTCTCAGTATGATATATCTTGTATTTACTTCAATTATAAAAATAAAATGAGTTATCTATGATGGTTGGATGAAATTCTACTCACTGAGACAATAGCTCACCAACCTACTGAAACATTTTTCAGGTCAGCGTCAGTACATGGAAACTGAAGGATGTATCACCTAGACGCTTAAAAAGGTAGTGTTTAGTTAGGTTTAGAGGTCTCTTGATCCTTTCCCCTCGGTCCTTAGGACGTGGTGTGGTAAATAGAGAGAGAATGTAGAATAGTCTGTAGTTTGGTTTTCAATTTACTGTTATATTTTATATTCTACAAATAATATGCAATAAGTTGATTAAACCTTGAGGTATCTTTCAGGATTTAGAAACTGTAAGTTGCTTCCGCGGTTATTAAGATTTCGATTTATTCCAAATTAAAAGATTTTTCCTTTAAGCAAATTTTAATTGATCAAGTAAAGAAAAAGTTAAGAGTGGTTTACCGAGTGTGACTCCCGGGTCTCTGGGGTCATTAGAGATGGCACGGGGATCGGGGCGTCACACTTGTATTGGTAGTACACATACATGTTGGAAAAGACTATCTGAGTTGATGGAGCAACCCTTGTGATGTTTGCTGTGATTGAGATTTGGGTGTACATGGGCCATTTGGCCTGCACTGAAATGGATATAGATTATGGGGCCATATAGTTGAGCCTTGACAAGGACATCCAGAGTCTAGGTGGGGAGATTGTAACGTCCCGTGATTTCAAGCCTAGGACAAAATGATCGTAAAGGAATGATTGAACTACCCATATCACCAAGGTGCACCTCTTTTTCAGGGAGCCCATCACTAAAGAACTCTATAATTAAGCATGCTCAGCTAGAGTACATCCATATGCAGATCCTTTCATTAATCACCAACAAATATCAAATAATCAACCTATTTCAAACTTAAGTAACTTCATATAGGAACTTCCAATCATTATGGAACTTTGGCCATACCTTTATCATAAATCAATATACCTTCATTTAAAATTTGATTCCAAAACCTAGTTGTTGACCTATTAACTAAAATGGTATCAAAAAGTCATAAACTTCCAATGTTAGTAATAACATCAATGTCATAAGGTCTTCAAACTTCATCGAAATACTTGTAATATATTTTCCATTATTATAGAACACACATGGGAAAAATTATTACATCATTCATATCCATGAATTCACTTATTTCATTAGTTATTAAAAAACCACTACAAGTTCACTTCATCCTAATGATACTATCCTGAAAGATAAGGCCAACCCAAGTAAGGTTGTGCAAGAGGATACAACTAATCTATTAAGAGATAAGGCCAAAATGAATAGGTAGGAGGAGATAATAGAGGAGAGAGTAATGCTAAATATTATCTTAATTTTCAAGTCTACCAAATTCAAATATTTCAATATTGCTAGTCAATGTTTAATATCTAAAAGAATAGATTAAAAGACATTTTCCCAATAATTGTGGTTGGTAGATGAGTGATATGAAGGTGTTCCATGACCCCTTGGACAACCAAGATGCATTAGGGGTCCTCTAAAGCTTGACAGAGTGGGTTATCGACATGTGTGGCTTTTTTGGAAGAGATACATCAATAGCTTGCTAGACAGATATCTCAGTCTTGAATTTTTTGGCGTTGATACTTGTACAACTTGTATGATGTACACATGTTAGGTGGTTTTAGTGTCTACCTTACAAGTTGTGGGGTACATGATCCATGCTTCTTATGTTTGGTGTTTTCCTGGTTTCTGGGTTTATAGAGCTTTGGATAAATACACACTCCCATTTTGAAGGAATAAAATACTTATTGGTCAATATTTCTAAATTTAAGATTCAATTGTATTTTCATATATGTTTTAGAATAAATGTATCATGAAGGAGGAATATTTCAAAATAATGGGAATAGCTACATATATTAGGGCCTACTACTAGAATGTATGCAGTGAAAGCTAACAACCATATACTCTGGTAGGTGTAAAATAGAATGATACAACTAGGGCCCATCAATAGAAGTTACAAAATGAAAGTAGGCAAAAAGGGCCTAGGAACCAAACACATTCTCTATAAAAAATAATAATTGTATATTATTAGGATGTATGAAATGAATGAAAGCAAGAATAGGGTCTAAATACCAAATCATACATGTGATCCATATACAACTTCTATAAACAACCTCATGCATGCTTTCACCGGACAATAAAACTTAGTAGTTCTACTTTGTTCTTTTACTTCAATAATGATCCACAAGATGATCACACTGTATAAATTAAAATTAAGCATATCTCAATGACTTGTTGAAGCACAATATTCCATAGAAAATCCAAAACGAGCTATAAAACAAAAAAATGTACTTCTCAAAAGCCATATAATCTCATATATATGATCATTCATTCAAGTCTTTTCATATAACCTTCTTCCATATTAACGTTGGTACATTAGTAGTAGAAGTTACATAATGGAAGTATACAAAAAGGGCATAGCAACCAAACATATTTTCTAAAGGAATTTCTTTTTTGGTAAATTAGTAATGCAAATTTGTGGAGAAGAACCGTGGCAGCCGGCCATCAAAACTATTAGAACTCAGATTTACCCAACGAATGAAAGAATCAATTGATAATTGGTCGGGCACATATCCGCGAAGACTACAATTGAATAAAGTTATACTCTGTATATTGGATGAAAAGTTCCATATCCATATAGGTAGAGTGCTAGAGATTCTCGTATTGTCTAGAAAAAGATAGACTAGCTTCTCTTGTCGCTGAATCCAATGTGGAAAATGAGTGAGTAAGTCGCGTGGTGATAGTGCCAAATATTTTAGTTTGAAGGGCGGTTCCCAAGAATATGACACGTTCAGCTGCAATGAGTTAGAAGATAAACCCAAATCGGTAAGCTTTGTGAGATTAGAGAAAAACAATTCAGACAATGTCCCCTGGAGATCGTTGGAATTAAGATTTAGTTCTGTCCATTCCGTGAGTTGTGATATACTAGTAAGAATCGTGCCGCTGAACTTATTATTTGACAAACCCAATACTTGTAAAAACTTGAGATTTCCTAGAAATTCTGGTATGGGGCCACTTATTGCGTTATCATCTGCGCGAAGATACTTGAGCCTTTGAAGGTTTGCTAACCAATTTGGGAGAAACCCTGTGAAGTTATTATTAGATATATCAAACCACTCTAAATTTTGTGTGCAAACACTGAAGTTTGTATTGTGTCCGGGAAAATCTTCTGTGAAATAATGATCCAAATACTCCTTCTATAAACAACCTCATACATGTTTTCACTGTACAATACAACTTAGTAGTTTTACTTTGTTATTTTGCTTCAATAATGATCAACAAGATCATCACACTGTATAAATCCAAATTAAGCATATATTAGTGCTTGTTGAAGCACAATGTTCCATAGAAAATCCCAAACGAGCTATAAAACAAAAAGTTGTACTTCTCAAAAGTCATATAATCTCATATTTATCATCATTCATTCAATTTTTTCCTATAACCTTCTTCAATGTTAACATTGGTACATTAGTAGTAGAAGTTACGTAATGGAAGTATACAAAAAGGGCCTAGAAACCAAACATATTCTCTAAAAGAATATATTTTTTTGGTAAATTAGTAGGATGTATAATATGTTCAAAAGTAAAAAAGGCCTAAAGTCAAAATCATACATGTCATTCATATTTTTCTTACATGTTTTCAACGTATAAACAAAATCTTGTAGTTTCACTTTGAAGCTTCTTTTTGTATCAATGAAGATCCACAAGATAAAAATAGAATTTTACTTGCATAAATCACGTATGAATCCAAAATAAGCATATCCCAATGACTTGTTGAAGAACAATGTTCTGTAGAAAATCCAAAAGCCAACTATAAAACCAAAAATTGAACCACTTAGAAGCCATATAATCTCATATTTATCATCATCCATTTTACGTGTTTCCCCGTAGCCTTCTTCGACATTTACATTGGTTGTATTAATTGCATTTTCACATTTTTCTAAAGGGAAACCACAAAGGTAAGGATTTTCGATGTATATTGTCCTGTCAATGAATGTTGATAAATGAGCCATAGTTGGTATGATACCAGAAAGGTTGTTATAAGATAGGTTTAAGAGTCCCAATGATGATAGAGAAGATAAGCTTGTAGGTATACCACTATATATGTTATTCCTTGACAAGTCTAGACTTCCCAATTGTTGTAGCTTGCTTAATTTTCCTGGTATCCTTCCAGTCAAATTGTTATTTGACAAATTCAAGCTATACAATCTAACTAGATGTCCCAACTCTGTGGAAATTTGTGAAGATAGATTATTTCTTGAAAGATCTAAGCACGTGATAGATAGAAACAAATGACGGAAAAACATATTCTGGCTTTTAATAGTGATCCTTTGGTGCTCATAAAAGTCAAATGTATCTTCTCCATAGAAACCAAACATAAAAGGCATATAACTTTCATTAGTGGCATACATATAACATTCATTAGTGTCATGATCATGTATCATGGAAGTGAAGTTTTCAAAGCTTTTTGGTATTGGACCAGAAAGATAGTTATCTCCAAGATCTAAGATATTCCATTTGAGGTAAATTGTACGGTACGGAACCAAAGATGTGGTTACTATGTAAGCGAATGACTTTTATTTTTTGTAATGAATCAACCAACCAAAGTGGTATTACTCCTGTGATTTTGTTTTCTCCAAGATCAAGAAGTTGTAACTCCTTGTAATTTTTTCGTGACAATGGGAATGATCCTGTAAGACTATTATTGTCCAAATGTAGTGATTTCAATGAACAAGGAGACGCAACTGAAGCAAATCCACTACCACTTATATAGTTTCTAGATAAATCTAGAATGATTAACCTTTTCAAACCGTTTGGCAGATGGCCAAACAAATTGTTTAAATGAAAATTAAGATAGTATAAATTATTCCAGTTGCAAATATATGAGGGTATGGTACCAGTCAATTGGTTGGATGAAAATGACATAATTGTTAATGGAAGCATCGCAGACCATGTCTTGATCACCTCCATTGACCCGGAAAATTGGTTGTTCGACATATCCAAGAATTCCAATTGTGAGGATAAGAAACGTGGCGGTGGACCTTCAAAACTATTAGAACTCAAATTTACATAGTAAATGGAAGAATTGATAGACAATTGGTTCGGCACATATCCAAAAAGACTACAATTAAATAAATGTATACCCCATAGATTGGATGAAAAGTTCCATATCCATATAGGGAGAGTGCTAAAGATTCTCGCATTGGCTAGTTCAAGATTGACAAGCTTGTCTAGCCACTGAATCCAATGTGGAAAATTAGGCATTGATTTGCATGTATCTAGTAACAAATATTCTAGACTGAAGGGTGGTGTCCAAGAATCTGACATGTTTATCTACAGTGAGGATAAACCCAAATAGGTAAGCTTTGTGAGATTAGAGAAATGCATTTTTGATAATGTCCCTTGGAGATCGTTGGTATCAAGAACTAGATCTGTCAACTCCGTCAGTTGTAGTATATTAGTAGGAATCGTGTTGCTGAACTTATTATTTGACAAACTCAATACCTGTAAAAACTTGAGATTTCCTAGAAATTTTGGTATGGGGCCACATATTGCGTTGGACTCGACCTCGAGATACTTGACCCGTTGAAGCTTTGCTAACCAATTTGGGAGAAACCCTGTCAAGTTATTTTCATGTATATACAACCGCTCTAATTCATAGGTTTTACAACCATTGAAGTTTGTATTGTGCCCCAGAAAATCTTCTATGAAATAATTGTAACCCGCATTCAAGGTCTTCAATTTGAACAAGCTCCCAACGAGGGTTGAGATTCTTCCTTGCATATAATTAGTAAAGAGGCTGAGCTATTGAAGGCTCATAATATTGTAAAGCCAACTGGGAAGAGTGGATTCTGAATAACCGTAAGAAATGTCTAGGTTCAACAAGCAAGTGAAGTTGAGATTTCCACCTATGTGGAGAGGCAACGTTAATAATCGAACAGAACCCAAGTGTATTTGAGAAATAAATGGAAGCATGTTGAGAACTTGTAGGATGCTTGTTGTATGGTCTTCAAGTATGCAGTAACTCAAATCAAGATAACACAAATATATCAGATTGGAAATCCACTCATACTTTTGTATTGTGCATGCCGAATCCTGTAAGCTGAGGTGTTGTAGGCATGTTGTATTCCCGAGCTCAACAGGTGCAATGGTAATTAAAACTTTTGCAAGAGGATATACATTAGAGATAAGGCCAAAATGAATAGGCATGAGTAGAGAATAGAGTAGATAATAATGCTAAATATTATCTTACTCTTCAAGTCTACCGAATTCAAATCTTTCAATATTGCTAGTCAATATTTAATATATGAAAAAATAGGTTAAGAGACATTATCCCAATAGTTGTGGGTGGTAGTTGTGTGATATGAAGGTGTTCCATGACCCCTTGGACATCCAAGACACACCATGATTCTTCTAAATCTTGATAGGGTGGGTTATCGACATGTGTGGCTTTTAATGAAGAGATACATTAGTAGCTTGCTAGACAGATATCTTAGCCTTCAATTTTTTGGTGTTGATACTTGTACAACTTGTATGTTGTAGACATGTTAGGTGGTTTTAGTGTCTACATTACAGGTTGTGGGCACATGATCCATGCTTCTTATTCTTGGTATTTCCCTAATTTTTGGCTTTACGGAGCTTTGGATAAATACACACTCCCATTTTGAAGGAATAAAATACTTATTGGTTAATATTTCTAAATTTAAGTTTCAATTGTGCTTTCATTTATGTTTTAGAATAACTGTATTATGAAAGAGGTATATTTCCAAATAATGGGAATAGCTTCATACATTAGGGCCTACTACTAGAATGTACGGAGTGAAAGCTAACAATAATAGAGTCTGGTAGGTGTAAAATAGAATGATACAAGTAGGACCCATCAGTAGAAGTTACAAAATGGAAGTAGACAAAAAGGGCCTAGCAACCAGACACATTCTCTATAAGAAAATAATAATGTATATTATTATGATGTATGAATTGAATGAAAGCGAGAAAAGGGTCTAAATACCTAATCATACATGTGATCCAAATACTCCTTCTATAAACAACCTCATACATGTTTTCACTGTAGAATACAACTTAGTAGTTGACCTATTAACTAAAATCATATCAAAAAGTCATAAACTTCCAATGTTATTCATAACATCAACATCATAAGGTCTTCAAACTTCATCAAAATACTTGTAATATATTTCCAATATTATAGAACACACTTGGTAAAAATTATTACATCATTCATATCCATGAATCAACTTATTTCATTAGGTTATTAGAAAACCACTAAAAGTTCACTTCATCACAATGATACTACCCCTGAAAGATAAGGCCAACCCACGTAAGGTTGTGTAAGAGTATATGACTATCTATTAAGAGATGAGGCCAAAATGAATAGGTAGGAGGAGAGAATAGAGGATAGAATAATACTAAATATTATCTTACTCTTTAAGTCTACCTAATTCAAATATTTCAATATTTCTAGTCAGTATTTAATATCTCAAAAAAAAGGTTAAGAGACATTATTCCAATAGTTGTGGTTGGTATCTACGTGATATGAAGGTGTTCCATGACCCCTTGGACAACCAAGATGCATTAGGGGTCGTCTAAATCTTAACAGAGTGGGTTATCGACCTGTGTGGCTATTTTTGAAGAGATATGCACCAGTAGCTTGCTAGACAGATATCTTACCCTTGAATTTTTTGGTGTTGATACTTGTACAACTTGTATGTTGTAGACATGTTAGGTGGTTTTAGTGTCTACCTTACAGGTTGTGAGGTACATGATCCATGCTTCTTTTGGTTGGTATTTTCTGGGTTTTTGACTTTATGGAGCTTTGGATATATACACACTCCCATTTTGAAGGAATAAAATACTAATTGGACAATATTTCTAAATTTAAGATTCAATTGTGTTTTCATATATGTTTTAGAAAAACTATATCATGAAGAGGTATATTTCCAAATAATGAGAATAGCTACATATATTACAGCCTACTACTAGAATGTATGCAGTGAAAGCTAACAACAATAGACTCTGGTTGGTGTAAAATAGAATGATACAACTAGGGAATATCAATAGAAGTTACAAAATGAAAGTAGACAAAAAGGGCCTAGCAACTAAGCACATTCTTTATAAGAAATAATAATTGTATATTATTAGGATGTATGAAATGAATGAAAGCAAGAAAAGGGTCTAAATACCAATTCATACATGTAATCCAAATACTCCTTGTATAAACAAGCTCATACATGTTTTCATTGTACAATACAACTTAGTAGTTTTACTTTGTTCTTTTGCTTCAATAATGATCCACAAGATGATCACACTGTACAAATCCAAATTATTCATATCTCAATGATTTGTGACGCACAATGTTCCATAGAAAATTCAAAACGAGCTATAAAACAAAAAAGTGTACTTCTCCAAAGCCATATAATCTCATATTTATCATCATTCAGTCAAGTTTTTTCCCTATAACATTCTCCCATGTTAACATTGGTACATTAGTAGTAGAAGTTACATAATGGAAGTATACAAAAAGGGCCTAGCAACCAAACATATTCTCTAAAAGAAAAAAAAATGGTAAATTTTGTAGGATGCGTGATATGTTCGAAAGTAAAAAAGGCATAAAGACAAAATCATACATGTCATTCATATTTTTTTACATGTTTTTCAACATATAAATAGTATCTTGTGGTTTCATTTTGAAGTTTCTTTTTGTATCAATAAAAATCCACAAGATAAAAATAGAACTTTACTTACATAAGTCACGTATGAATCCAAAATAAGCATATCCCAATGACTTGTTGAAGTACAATGTTCCGTAGAAAATCCAAAAGCCAACTATAAAACCAAAAATTGAACCACATAGAAGACATATAATCTCATATTTATCATCATCCATTTTACTTTTTTCCTCGTAGCCTTCTTCCACAGTAACATTGGTTGTATTACTTGGATCTTCACATTTTTCTAAAGGGAAACCACAAAGGTGAGGATTTCCGATGTATGTTGTCCTTTCAATGAATGTTGATAAATGACCCATTGTTGGTATGATACCAGAAAGGTTGTTATAAGATAGGTTTAAGAGTCCCAATGATGATAGAGAAGATAAGCTTGTAGGTATACCACCATATAAGTTATTCCTTGACAAGTCTAGACTTCCCAATCGTTGTAGCTTGCTAAATTCTTCAGGTATCCTTCCAGTCAAATTGTTATTTGACAAATTCAAGTTGTACAATATGACTAGATGTCCCAATTCTGTGGGAATTTGTGAAGATATATTATTTCTTGAAAGATCTAAGCTCGTGACAGATAGAAACAAATGACGAAAAAACATATTTTGGCTTTTAATATTGATGCTAAAGTGCTCAGTAAATTCAAATATTTCTTCTCCATTGATTCCAATCACAAAAGAATTATACTCGTCAATAGTGCCACAATCATGTATCATGGAAGTGAAGTTTCCAAAGCTTTTTGGTATTGGACCAGAAAGATGGTTATCTCCAAGATCTAAGACCTGAAGATATTCCATTTGAGGTAAATTGTACGGTATAGAACCAAAGATGTGGTTACTATGTAAGCGAAGGACTTTTATTTTTGGAAATGAATCAACCAACCAAAGTGGTATTACTCCTGTGATTTTGTTTTCTCCAAGATCAAGAAGTTGTAACTCCTTGCAATTTCTTAGTGACAATGGGAATGATCCTGTAAGATTATTATTGTCCAAATATAGTGATTCCAGTGAACAAGGAGATGCAGCTGATGCAAATCCACTACCACTTATATAGTTTCTAGATAAATCTAGAATGGTTAACCTTTTTAAACAATTTGGCAGATGGCCAGACAAATTGTTTAAATGAAAATTAAGATAGTATAATTTTTTCCAGTTGCAAATATATGAGGGTATGGTACCAGTCAATTGGTTGGATGAAAATGACATAGCTAGTAATGGAAGCATCGCAGACCACGTCTTGATCACCTCCATTGACCCAGAAAATTGGTTGTTCGACATATCCAAGTAGTTCAATTGTGAGGATAAGAAACGTGGAAGTGGACCTTTAAAACTATTAGAACTCAAATTTACGTAGTGAATGGAAGAATTGATTGACAATTGGTCCGGCACATATCCAAAAAGACTACAATTAAATAAATATATACTCTGTAGATTGGATGAAAAGTTCCATATCCATACAGGGAGAGTGCTAAAGATTCTCATATTGGCTAGTTCAAGAATGATAAGCTTGTCTAGCTGCTGAATCCAATGTGGAAAATTAGGCACTGATTTGCATGTATCTAGTAACAAATGTTCTAGACTGAATGGTGGTGTCCAAGAATCTGACGTGTTTATCTGCAGTGAGGATAAACCCAAATAGGTAAGCTTTGTGAGATTAGAGAAATCCATTTCTGATAATGTCCCTTGGAGATCGTTGGTATGAAGAACTAGATCTGTCAACTCTGTGAGTTGTAGTATGTTGGTAGGAATCGTGCCGCTGAACATATTATTTGACAAACTCAATACTTGTAAAAACTTGAGATTTCCTAGAAATTCTGGTATGGGGCCACATATTGCGTTAGACTCTGCCTCGAGATACTTGAGCCGTTGAAGCTTTGCTAACCAATTTGGGAGAAACCCTGTCAGGTTATTTTCATATATATACAACCGCTCTAATTCATAGGTTTTACAAATATTGAAGTTTGTATTGTGCCCCGGAAAATCTTCTGTTAAATAATTTCCACCCGCATGCAAGGTATTCAATTTGCACAAGCTCCCAACGAGGGTTGAGATGCTTCCTTGCATATAATTATCGTCTAGGTTGAGCTGTTGAAGGCTCGTAATATTGTACAGCCAACTGGGAAGAGTGGATTTTAAATAACCGTCAGAAATGTCTAAGTTCGACAAGCAAGTGAAGTTGAGATGTCCACCTATGTGGAGAGGCAACGTTAATCCTTGAACGGATTGCAAGTATATTTCAGAGACAAACGGAAGCATGTTTAGAACTTGTAGGATGCTTGTTGTATTGTCTTCAAGTGTGCATGCACTCAAATCAAGATATCTCAAATATGTGAGACGGGAAATCCACTCATAATTTTGTACTGGGCATGGGTACGAATGCCGTAAGCTGAGATGTCGTAGGCGTGTGGTATTCCCGAGCTCAACTGGTGTAGATAATGAAACTACTGCAAGGTCGAGATATTTTAATGCAGTAAGGTTGTTGAGCCAGAAACCATCGTCAATAGTCAAATATGTTCTCGATAGATTGAGATATACCAGCCTTGTAAGTTTCCCTAGTTGCCAAGGAACACGCCCCGTAAAGTTTGCATTAGATAGGTCAAGGTGCCGGAGTCTCGAGAAGGAATCAGCGAAGGAGTTTGGGATGTGTAAACCGTTAAAATCATTTCCACTGACATCCAAGCGTTGCAAATATCTTAAAGGAAGTAATTCAGAGCCGAACGCACCTTTCAAACACTTATATGGGGGATCCCGCATCGTCTCGCCGAAATCCTTACAGGGAATATCGAGAGTGATAACGTGGCCGGTAACTTTATGGCAACGCACACCCCTCCATTTGCAGCAGTCGTCCACCGTCCAAGAGGAAAGCAGGCCTGTCTTATCTAGAAGCCCATGCTTGAACCGGAGAAGCGCTTCTCTTTCATTGGCATGGCAACTCCCAGATGAGTTGCTGTAATAGTTCTCCCCGTTGCAAACTGGCGAACATACGAAAGAGAAGATTAAGAGGAACGATGTAAGGGTAAGTCTGCACATGGCTGGCGAGTTTGAGATTTCTGTTGTTGGCAACCGTGTATAGATATGGTACATATATATACACGAAGCTCCATGTTTCTGGGAATAGAAAATTATTGACAATTTATCCATTACTTTGGATAGAATATGCGTGCAAACTTAAGGACGAGAAACAAAAGACGCAGGGGAACGACAACCGCAAGAAACGAAACGCTGGCCCAATGAAAGCTGATGGCAGTGACAGTCGTCTATCCGAGTCCAACAACGAAGCGATATTCCACCTACCATGATTAAAGTAGCAATTATGGCTACCTAGATCGGTTTTTTGGGGATAAAGCCATGAATGAATGAGACATGAGTACATTCATTACCGCCGACATAATTACATCCGAAAGGAGACAATGGACATCAGTGGTAGATCAAAGCAGCAGTCACACCCCCATGTTCTTTTGAAAATTCCACGAAGAAAGTTCCGTGTATGTTATAACCGGACGGACGCGTAGACCCGTCGCCTTCGTTATTTGTTCCAAGCTAGTCGTCTAGGCTCGGGTCTTCTGGAAACAAAGTCTAGCTGGATTGATTTCACGGAAGGAGCGGGGTGCCGGCGAGTACAGTAAGGGCTCCGGTAGGCTTCTTCGGTTCAGCCACATACTGTCGACCATAGAATTGGTGCATTTACTGTCGACCATAGAATTGGTGCATTGTCATGCGTTAGCGGGGCCTTGGTGTGGTTTTGGGGCGTTTCGGGCGAGAAAAGGTCCACTGCCGGGTATTTGGTAGTCTTGTTGGCCACGCCTCATTTTACCTTTTTAATGTTATAAAATATAGCAACTTTATTAAAATAGTTCTGGAAAATGAGTCAGGCGTCTGTCAGCTTTATTATCAAAGTATGGTGTAAGGTGAAAAACACCACTTGAAAACATTGTATTTATAACGAGTGTAAAGCATAGCAATATCGAACTTTGTCGGGGTTATTAGCTACATTAAATTTACTAATCTTAATTACCATGTGTTGAGTTGAATGTAGTGCAACCAGTACATAAAAAATGTAAAGGAAAAAAAACTAACTTTTATCTTTTGTACAAATCAGAAATAGGATTGGAAATTATCGGTGTACCGTTTCCTTATTTGTAACACATAATAACTATTTAATTCATTATTTAATTAATATTTTTCGAATTTAAAATAGACTCATGTGTATTGCTGTTATGTGTACAAAAGCTTGTGTGATTAAAGTAGGAATAAGACCTGAGCAAGAAACATGTATAAATAAGATCCAAGGTTTTAGCGTCAACCTCACATCTCGTGTCTCAAATCCCACATCGTACAGATGCCAAGCTCAATAACGTCTATCGTTTGTATTTTTCAATCTCCCTCTCCTATCTTTTGTAACAACTTCCTGCTATGTGACAAATTTTTTCTCCGTCTCTTCTTCGTTGTTGACATGATCTATTGGGTGGTGGTATCTAACGACTGAAGAGTTGCACTAGTGGTGTTGTGGTCCTTTGTCTATGTGTAAGCGAGATGACCTTTTTTTACATTTTCGTGATCGGCTCAAAAGTGGAACAAAAACGCCTATTCCAGCTATGATACAACTGCTCGATGTAAGTAAATGGAATATGTCAAATTCGTTCTATGACCCTTTTGTAGCATAAGAAATTAAATAGGGACATCATGGAGCATTGTCGACACAAGAACAACAACAAATTGAGAAGGTGGATTTAGTGGATGAGTAAAAGATTGGAGAGTGGTAGACAGAATGTTAGAGTGATCTAGTCAGGTAAAAATTAGAACTTGAATTTCTCTTTCTGTAATGGTTTTTTCTTTTTTATCCGTGTCTATATTTGTGTCTCTCAAAGAAGAGAAACCATCTTTTTATAAGGACACTTATCTAGAGTTTGTCCTACGGTAACAACCCGCACATGTTGTGCACGTGGTAACAATTGGTCTTTTCCAACATAAGTTTTTCACATCTTATTAACAGTCTGCTGTTAAGGAGAGTCAAGAAGAGTAATTATTGTTGTCCACATTGTGTACGTCGCAACAATTGGTCTTTTTTAATGTTTATCTTTAACGTTAATGTCGCATTATGGGTGGCTTAAAATCAATTGAGAGCATTAATGTTGTTATCTTTTGCGTTGTTAACGACTCCAAATAACGCAAATAAAAAATCAAAAGCCCATTGATGGAGCTTCCACTTACGTGGAATTGCGTGCACCACTAAAAATCCTAAAGATGGTAAATCCTTAGGTTTATCCTTGCTTATACTAGATAGAGAACTTCACCCACGTATGCCAAGATACGTGGAAGTCTTATCGTAGTATAGTTTAAGGGTCGGATCCACGGGAGAACGGTCTTGTTGGGAGCAACAAGATAGCAAACGTTTGGAACTTCACTTAATTACTCAAAAGTTGGAATTTAGATCAAGAAATTGATTTGGTTGTTTTTAGACTAAGAGCAGTCAAAATAAAGGCAAGAAAGTAAACTTAGGTTGTTATCAATGATAAGAAGTCACTAGGGTGTGATCAGTTTTTCACCGCCACTACACATGGAACAAGACATGCAGAATAAAGCATAACCTGCAATAAGAGTTTAGTCAGCTAGTATCTTCGTAGATTTAGTTTCCTTTCGGAGAACTAACTACGAGGAGTGCGGGAATGTTGCAAAGTCAGCCATCCCCAAATGAATGGTCAACTACTTTGTATCATTCCCTTCGCAAAGTGTGTTCCTCGACTCATCAAGATTATACTTTCACACATCAACTGATTCCATTTCATAGCATGAAAGTACAACGTTGGGAGTGAGTATACTCCACTTCTTGAAAGACACCCCTAGATACCGAAAAAGATGCATGGTGAATACACGCACCAAGAACCAACATGCAAACGAGTTTCGAATCTAATAGTACAAACATAGACAATTCATACTAAAAGATAAAAGATAACACAAGTTGGTGATCAAGCAACAAGCATTCATTAAACGTTTGATGTTGAACTGAAAAGATATAAACTCTATATTACAAACTATGGATTACATCTTCTGACATGAAAACATGGGTAGTGGGGCTACTCCCCGCACCCTAGTGAGATGAGACTACTCACTCATGACAAAAACTAAGAAGGAGGCGAGAAGAGAGAGAGAGAGAGCATCATCTCCACCAAGGAGAGAAGAAGGTCAACCCCTTGAAGAAGAGAGAGAATGATCTCCACTTGTAGTAGCTTGCTTGATGATGAATCCTTCTCTTCCCACCTTCTTGGTTGATGAGAGAGAAAGCAGCTTCAAGATGGTGTGTGGATCTCAGACTGGCAGTCTTGGGGTGGAGGATGGCAGTTGGATTTGCTCTGAAGTGATTGAGGCAGCCTTTGGGCGTCTGAAAACTTGATACTGGTGGAGGACCCTTGGGGTCTTATTTATAGGCCTTAAGTGAGGTCCAAACAGTCTTGATCCCATTTGGGCTCTGAACCCGTTTGCCCTTGCCTCCATGCGGTCTTCCGGATCGTTTGGTTTTATGTGATCTCGAGACCGTTTAGCCTTCATGCGGTCTCGGGACCGTTTGTCCTTCATGCGGTCTCGGGACCGTTTGACCTCAAACGGTCTTGGGACCGTTTGGCCTTAAACGGTCCTGGGACCGTTTGGCCTCAAACGGTCTTGGGATCATTTGGGGCTTTTGTAATATTTTTTTTGTATTTTTCTGCAAGGATAAAGAAGAGAAAAGTTAATCTATTGATGTGTCAGCAATAAGGTAAAAAGTTAATGATTCTATCTAATTTATGTAAGAAAGAGTATGGAAAACTAAGGAAAACTAATAAGATAACACCACAAAATGGGAGGTTATCACCCCCCCTAACTTAGAGTCTAGCTTGTCCTCAAATTAGATAGAGCTGAGGCATGTAATGGCGAGGCGATTTTAATTAGGATTTCCATACTTTTGCTTCAATTTTCAACCTGAGTTCTCCTAAGGTCATATCGGGTCTTATTGCTTGCCTTGACTCTTTCAGGTTTCGAGAGTTGCTTGGGTCTCAGGTTTCTTCTGTATCTCGTAGCTCGCATCGGGACCACCTTTATTCTGTGCATGTTGGTGACTCTAATCAACTTTATACCTCTCTGAAGGACCTACTGGAATCTAGAGAGGGTATGAGGGTTGGCTAAAGGCTTGAAGTGTAACTCTCCTTTTTAGTGGGAGAGGGCTTGTCTATGCTTTTAGGGACTCACTATCGGACACGATACATCTACCTTCATGAGGGCAACTGAATGTACCGGCCGGGCGAGCCCTTTATCAGCCTTTTCTTATATTTGGAGACCTTAGGATCCCACTACCGGGCACGACACATCTACCTTCATGAGGGCAGCTGAATGTACCGGCCGGGTGAGACCTTTAGTGGCTCTTCTTATAAGTCCTTATGCATGGAACAACTCTCATATTTTTATTCAACACTCTGGCTTTTATTCAAAAAACTCACAGGCTTGGGATTTGGGGTTTATTTTGGAATTTATTTTGGGCGGTCAAGCCTCTTTTATTTGAAGAGAGGAAAGTTGTTCTTAGAGTTTTTTTTTTCAACATGCACTTATTTTGTGGTCCGCTTGCAAGACTTCTTGATTTGGAAGTTTCCTGATGCCCCTCTCATCCTTGAGAGCTTGGCTTATTTCTGCCTTGATATTGACCTGTGAAGAGTCCAAAGTAAAATTGAAATAAAAGCATAAAAACCAAAAGTGAATGTAATTTATTAATTCGCCATTATATGCCTATAAGCTAATCTTGTTATTGCTTTTGAGGAAACTTTGGATTCTAAGTTAGCAGGGGATGTCCTTTCCAAAAGGGGTGTTACTTATTATGCACATGATTTATTTTAATGAGAAATGCAAGTTTTATGCAGGGGAAAAAATGAGTGAAAGGAGAGAGTAGAGTTGGAGAAGGATTGAAAAATGATACCTCGCCCTTTTCGAATGTACTCCACCCCTAACTTATCATTCACTCTGTCCTCAGAGTGTCAAAGTGATAGGTTGAGAAGCGCATTGACAAGGGCATTAAGCTTCTGTGAGTCCTTTGTTCGCTCCATGAGTTCGTAGAAGAGTTGCTGCAAACTTTCCACAGAGGGCGTGGTAATCCACATATGTCATGTCCTCTACTGGTTTCTGGAGGACCAAAATGGTGTACATCCAGTAGAGGACGTGGAAGCCACAGTCATTGGATTGGCGAATTTGCTGGGGTGCACTTGTGGCTGAAGGCTGGGGGTTTGAAGTGTTCTTTACCATACGCCCGTGTGTGCCGACTCAAAAGATCGTGTAATTTGTCGACACACTCCTTTCCAACCTCCTCCGTTGGCGTCCTTGGTGTCGTAGTGTATACTCTTTGCTCTGGATCGTAATGGCTGTCGGAACTGTTGTAAATTATTGTTGTTCCTTCATGTAGGTTAGTTGCCAGTAGCATCCAGTGTTCTTAATGAAGGAAAGGAAGTATGATGAACTTTGGAGTTGTATTTTGAAGATAGGCGATGAGTGTCTCCGTTGTTCCGAAGTTCTTCAGCCCTAAGAGATCATCCTTCAGGTAAGCTGACACCATGTATACTGTGGGATGTCTCCGTCCGAGTAAGTATTGATAAGCAGTCATCAAACTTACTGAAAGAGAACCTTTAAGTTGCACGGTTTCTCGGAGGCAGTCTACCATAACCATGATATCTTCATCTATAAAGACAAGATCTTCGTTTTCGGCATAGAGCCTTGACATAATAAGTCGAAGTTCATTGTCTGAAAGACTCTTGCAGGCTTCTAGATCAAAATTGGGAAATGATGGTTCAATGGCAGATAGAGGCACCATTTGTGATGGGGATCTCTTGATGGTTGCCCCCGTTATCAAATCTATTTGTCCTTTATCTTGGGCCAGATCGAAGTCGTAAGGATGTCATCTACTTTTCTCGGGGACCTTGGTCGGCTGCTTGTCTCTTTCCAACTCCTGTAGTGTTTGTCTGAAGGGTCTCCTTTTCGGACGTTGGATTGCAGAAAAGAGGTAGTGAGGGACATCATCTGTCGCCATAGTAGGGTCGTTGAAGAACCTTCTATCGCAGATAAGTTCCATGGCGTAATGCCCTCGCAGGGAGTGAAAATCTTCATTCATGAGCTCTGTGAAGGGAACTTGTTGATTTAGCGCTAGTATGTGTCGAATGACGTAAAAATCGTTGTCCCCAGAGCCTTCGATAGCTTGGGCAAGTGGGTTAATTATTTGGAACCAAGGTTGGCTCCAACCCTGGCGGAGAGACGGGCATGCGGCCCAGATGAGTTTAAGAAGCCGGAAAGAGATGCATCTTGCCTCCCCGACTTCAATTGCAGCGAAGTTAATTATACCGTCCTTTAAATCACTGGCACAAAAATTGTACACTTTGGCGTCGCGGGCGACAGTGTCCACAATCATGAGAAACCAGTGACTAGAAACTTGGAATGGCACGGTTATATATCTAGCTTTTCTTGCGATCCCCCTGTGCAACCTCTCAATGGATTTGTGATGCAGTTCTTTGTACAATAAGCACAAACCCAGAGCGGGTGAGGCGTTGAGAACTGGTTGCTGTCGCTTGGAGCTTCTGTAGATCTCAATAGAATTTGAAAGGAGAGCACGGAAGATCGCCATCTTCACCGTAGATTGAGGTCGGAGAATTGAGCGGAACTCTTATCGTGTCAACTTGCGTTGAGTCTTTGTGTTGATGTAGATAACATCTCCCCCTTCTTTCGCATCATCTACTATAGTGTTTAGGATAAAGATATCATGTGCATCTAAGGTAGAGATGGCCGCCATATCTAAGTTGTGCATCTTGTGAGGTAGAGGTGGTGGTGGGGGTAGCTCTTGAGGAGGGGGTGAAGAAGGATGCTCTGAATCATCCCTGTAGTGTTGCAGAGCTTCATCTTTGTCAGAATCAGAAAGAGTATCTAGGTCTTCATCTGTATCTAGTTGTACTCGTTCTGATTCTTCTTGATCTGGGGGAAAGGGCACCGAGGGTTCAGGTGCAAAAACTTGTTGAGCTGTTGTTGGTGGTAGACTGGTGCTGGTTCCCATTAGACATTGGTGGAACTCAGTAAAAACTACTTCTTTTGCAGCCTCCCTCAGAGATCCCATGGCGGAGTTGTAACGACCCCGTCTCCCGGTAACCCCCAATTAAGGGAGACCCGAAGGTCAGAGCCGTTATTCAATTAACAGGATCAAAGGTTCGACAAATAATCAGTAATAATTAATAAACTTTACCTACTAAACTGAAAACTGGTATAAAATAAAAATTTTCTTACCTTGGAAAAACTGGAATTTCTAAACTTCTATCCATGAAGATGTTACTCTAACTAATCCTCATGTGTACGTTACTTCTCATTTAATTTCACATATGCCACTTTACTGTTTGTTCTTTTCATTTGTACCTAAAACGCCGACAAACAAAACGTCGGTCAGTATATCGAAATATACTGGTATGTGGGGACAACCAAAAGTTTGCACATACGGCTAACAATTTAATAATCACAATCAAATTATTTAACAAGCCACTTTACATTTTCAATGTGTCATTCTCTACCGCTTTTGCCCTAACCCTGGCATACCCCTCTAGGGTTTCTCTTTTGCCATTGACTTTAAGGCCACCTTCTCAATCCCGAGCTTGGTGCCTGGGAGTCACCTCTCATGGTGTTCCATAGTCATGCATCATAGACCACCTTCTCATTCCTGAGCTTGGTGTCTGGGGTCACCTCTCATGGTGTCCATCGGTCTACCCTCCTGTGATAAAATTATTTCCACTGACATCCAAGCGTTCCAAATATTTCAAAGGAAGTAATTCAAAGCCGAACGCACCTTGCAAGCACTTATATGGGGGATCCAAGCGGTCGCCGAAATCCAAGCGCTCCTTGCAGGGAATATCGAGAATGATAACGTGGCCGGTGACTTTATCGCAACGTACACCCCTCCATTTGCAGCAGTCGCCTCCCATCCAAGAGGAGAGCAGGCCTGTCGTATCTACAAGCCCATGCTTGAACCGAAGAAGCGCTTCTTTTTCATTGGCGTGGCAACTCCCAGATGAGTTGTGATAATAGTTCTCCCCGTTGCAAACTGGCGAGCATACGAAAGAGAAGATTAAGAGGAACGAAATAAGTGTAAGTCTGGACATGGCTGGCGAGTTTGAGATTTCTGTTGTTGGCAACCGTGTATAGATACAGTACATATATATACACGAAGCTCCATGTTTCTGGGAATAGAAAATTATTGACAATTCACCCATTTCTTTGGATAGAATATGCGTGCAAACTTAAGGACGAGAAAAAAAAAGACGTAGGGGAACGACAACCGCAAGAAACGAAACGCTGGCCCAATGAAAGCTGATGGCAGTGACAGTCGTCTATCCGAGTCCAACAACGAAGCGATATTCGACCTAGCTGCCTCACTTGCCTAGTAGCATGATTAAAGTAGCAATAATAGCTACCTTGATCGATTTTTTGGGGAAAAAGTCATGATTGAATGAGACATGAGTACATTCATTACCACCGATATAATCACATCCGAAAGGAGACAATGAACATCAGTGGTAAATCAAAGCAGCAGTCACACCCCCATGTTCTTTTGAAAATTCTGCGAAGAGAGTTCCGTGTATGTTATAACCAGACGGACGCGTAGACCCGTCGCCTTCGTTATTTGTTCCGAGCTAGTCGTCTAGGCTTGGGTCTTCTGGAAACAAAGTCTAGTTGGATTGATTTCACGGAAGGAGCGGGGCACCGGCGAGTACAGTAAGGGCTCTGGTAGGGTTCTTCGGTTCAGTCACAGACTGTCGACCATAGAATTGGTGTATTGTCATGCGTTAGGGGGGCCTTGGTGTGGTTTTGGGGCGTCTAGGGAGAGAAAAGGTCCACTGTCTGGTATTTGGTAGTCTTGTTGGCCCCGCCTCATTTTACCTTTTTAATGTTATACAATATAGCAACTTTATTAAAATAGTTCTGGAAAATGAGTCAGGCGCCTGTCAGCTTTATTATCAAAGTATGGTGTAAGATGAAAAACACCAATTGAAAACATTGTATTTATAACCGAGTGTAAAGCATAGCAATATCGAAGTTGTCGGGGTTGTTAGCTATATTAAATTTACTAATCTTAATTATCATGTTTTGAGTTGAATGTAGTGCAACCAGTACATAAAGAATATAAAGAAGAAGAAAAAAACTAACTTTTATCTTTTGTGCAAATTAGAAATAAGATTGGAAATCATTTGTGTTCCGTTTCCTTATTTGTAACACATAATAACTATTTAATTCATTAGTTAATTAATATTTTTCGAATTTAAAATAGACTCATGTGTATTGATGTTATGCGTACAAAAGCTTGTGTGATTAAAGTAGGAATAAGAGCTGAGTAAGAAAGATGTATAAATAAGAACCATGGTTTTAGCGTCAACCTCACATCTCGTATTTAAATCCTACATCGTACAGATGTCAAGCTCAAGAACGCCTTTCGTTTGTGTTTTTTAATTTCCCTATCCTATCTTTTGTAACAGCTTCCTGCTATGCGAGCTTCATTCGTGGAGTTCTTCTGAACTTGAGATTTTTCCTCCATCTCTTCTTCGTTGTTGACATGATCTGTTGGGTGGTGGTATCTAACAACTAATGAGTTGTAGTAGTGGTGTTGTGGTCGTTTGTCTATGTGTGAGCGAGATGACCTTTTTTTACATATCTGTGATTGGCTCAAAAGTGGAATTTGTCAAATAATAATTTGACTGGAAGGATACCTGAAGAATTTAGCAACCTTTGACCTTGACTTCATTAGTATTTTTGGAAAAATGAAAAAATGAGACGAGCCGCCACCTGCTTAGGGAAGGATCTTTGACGTGTGGTACGCACTTCTGTGTTTTTATTGAATTGATTAGGAATTATTGTCGTGAATCTATCCACTGGTAATTCGTCCAGAAAAAATCATCTTAACAAAATCTATTGAAAGGAGAGTTATAGTAGTTTTCGAACAGAACTGCCACCTTAAGTAGCAGACATAGGGAAGGCACATTACCACCACTACAAAAAGGAAGGAACTCTATTTTTGATGTGGGGCACAAATAACAACTATGTTGTCCTTGTAATTGTCTAGTATAGATTGTGCTCAACTCAAATATGAAAAAATATGGATAGTCAAATCCACTCCCTCGCCCAATCTTCCAAACACATCATGGATATTAGACAATAGTTAATTATATTGCTGGTACGCAATAACTACCAAAATTGTAGAAGTAATAATAATACTAACAGATTTGAGAAAAAACAACGATGAGTTAAGAGGTGCAAACTCTAGAGGCTAAGAATGAAGGTATGTGAAATGTTATTTTTAAGAAAAAATTTGCAGCTCTTAGCATGAGCTTTTTCAGCGGTTTGCCTCCAAGATTCAATCATCTCAACTATGATACAACTGCTCGATGTAAGTAAGTGGAATATGTCAAATTCGTTCTATGACCCTTTTGTGGCAGAAGAAATTAAATAGGGATGTCATGGAGCATTGTAGACACAAGAAAAACAACAAATTGAGAAGGTGGATTTAGTGGATGAGTAAAAGATTGGAGGGTGGTAGACAGAATGTTGGAGTGATCCAGTCAGGTAAAAATTAGAACTTTAATTTCTCTTTCTGTAATGGTTTTTTCTTATTTATCTGTGTCTATATTTGTGTCTCCCAAAGAAGAGAAACCATCTTTTTATAAGGACACTTATCTCGAGTTTGCCCTACGGTAACAACCCACACATGTTGTGCTCGTGGTAACAATTGGTCTTTTCCAACATAAGTTTTTCACATCTTATTAACGGTCTGCTGTTAAGGAGAGTCAAGAAGAGTAATTATTGTTGTCCACATTTTGTACGTCGCAATAATTAGTCTTTTCTAATGTTTAACTTTAATGTTAACGTCGCATTATGGGTGGCTTAAAATCAATTGAGAGCATTAATGTTGTTAATTTTTGTGTTGTTAGTGACTCCAAATAACACAAATAAAAATCAAAAACCCATTTTGGAAAACAAAACAAAAAAAAGTTGTTTTTACATACAACATTTCTCTACATATTCTATAAAATCTTAAAAAAATTAATAACAAAAAAATCTACATCATTATATTATTCAACATTAGTAGTATGTAACTTTGAACCATTGCCTAGAATGACACTTTTCCATTTAGGGAGACATGGTGAGATACATATTGAACCAGACTCCCTAATTCGAACTCCCTGATTCAAACTACATATTGGACATAATGAATCGTACAATCATAGCAAAGGAACGAGAATGAGTTTGTATCAGTATGTGTATAAATGACCTTTGTAAGAATTTCATTCCATGAGCGCTCTAGTGAGTGTGTCCAACTCATATAAACTCCAGATCTTGGTTTATCTTCATATAGTAGGGATCTCCAAGGGTGTCATGTCCGGTATACAATGTTCCATTAATGGCCTTGAATCCATTTAGAACAAAGCTATTCCTACACTCAGATAAGGGTCAACATTAAAACTTCAAGTGTATGCTTCCGCATAATGCTATATTTTAGCCGCCCCATTGAACTAATCCTCATGGGATCTCCAATTTCAGAATGGTATGAGACCCATCACCCTCAAAGAATTAAGTACTAGATCTCTATCTTGATCCTTTATGAGTGGATCTACTATATTCAATGGAGATTTCACATACTGAATAGATATGACCCCATGAGTGATGTCATCCATGATCCATCACACCATCTTATCTTAATATCATAAAGCACTTTCTCGGGTTATATTTAGATTGTTTAGCCTTGTCTATGGATGATTTATTATAGCATGATATAGAAATAGGAGGACATGGCTTGGAAACTATTGACATATCAAGAAGTACATTTCTAATCCATTTAGCCTAACAAAAAGCTAAATCTAAAGTAGTAAACTCAGCCTCCATAGTAGATCTAGATTTAATTTTTTCTTGCATTATTTGTAAGAAACTACTCCTGCTCTAAGGCAAAACACATACCCATTGGTAGACTTAGTTTCATCTGAATCAATGACCTAGTTTGCATTTATATAGCCCTCTAAAACTTGATAGGAAACAAGTTCTTTGGAGATCATACTTAGTTGTATCTTTGAGGTACTTAATAACTCTAACCAAATTTGAGTTGTAAGTTTGAGGTACTTGAAAATATTGACAAAATAATTCAAATGGTCTACGTTAGGACAACTTGTGTATCTAGACAACCTACTTACAACATAATAAATATCAGGTCTATGCACAATTAGCTAGGTACATTAAACTTCCTATTTTTTGTGCATTTTTGTGTTGATCTACTAGAGTGCCCTTGTAGACCTTAAGATGCAAATTACGATCATAAAGTGTGTTGATAGATGTGTAATCAAACTTCTTGAATCAATTTTAAGATTTTACCAACATAATGAGTTTGATTCAGTACAAAACTAGAAGTAGATCTACTAAATTTAATACCAAGTAGTACATCAATAAGTCCTAAATATTTCATATCAAACGTTATAGTAAGAAATGATCTAGTTACATAATAACTTGGACTTCAGATCCAAACATCAAAATATCACCAATATACAAGCACATAATAATACAAGCAGTATTAAAAGTTTTGGAATAGATATAATGATAAAATTCATTGGCAATCAATCCAAATAATAAAATAGTTTTATCAAATTATGTTCCATTGTTTAGGTGCTTGTTTAAGTCCATACAAGGACTTTACTAGTCTACAAGCTTTATATTCTTATCCAGGTTCAACAAAATCATATGGTTCTCCATATAAGTTTAATCTTTAAGATCTCCATTCAAGAAAATAGTCTTGACATCTATTTGAAGGACTTCAAGCTTAAATGGAAGAGATTTTATTTATAGGTGCAACTGTACCAAAGTAATAAAATCCTTCCTTTTGACTAAAATTTTTGTCTACTTGTCTGGCCTTAAACTTATATATGGAACTACCTTCCTTCATAATTTTCCTGAAGACCTAGTTTGACATATTAGAAGAAGATTTATATGAATCCAAGTATGATTGCTCATAATGGACTCTATTTCTTTACAAACAACTAATTTCCAAAAGCTAGAGTCTATGGATTTCATGGCATCCTCATAGGTATGAGGGTCTTCTTCTACTAAAAATGCGTAAAAACTCATACCATAGTTCTTATCAAATTTAGTTGTTTTTGTGAGAACCCGTTACACTAAATGAGATTACTCAAAACATAAAACACAATCAATCACTAATTAATCACATACCCAAAAATATGGGTAAATTAAAACCGATTTCAATGTCAGCACCTGCTCTGAAACATTTGCATAATACCCCAACCTCTTTCTTTTATCTATACTAGACCAAGAATTTGATACAAATGTTCTATTGCCTTAGCCACAACATATAAACATAGGAGAATAATATTCATATATGCCACACAAACAATCATTAACATGCTAATAAAAGTTCAATTTGTTTGAAACACCATATACAAACTTTTCCTGTCCGAACCTGAGAGTACAGGGATGACTCTAGGACACACTAGACATCTAACAACTTTCTCAAAGATTCATTACTATAGAACCACTTTGCTGCCACATGTTTGTTTTCATCACTTTCGATTACCTAAAAAAGTGTGGCGAACCACAAGAGTGAGACCCATGTCCCAGCAAGAGATATAACCTCCAACAAAGTTTATTGATTACAACATTTTTAAGTAATTAAGAAATTAAGCAGTTTAATCAGATATAACAAATCAGATCAGTAGTAATGATGATTAACAAAATACAAAAAGGAGAAGATAATAACTACATCATTAGCCAGAATATCATCCTTTATCTTGTTGACAATATAAGCAATTCAGTAGCATATGCATATCTAGCATCATGAGCAAGTCTAGTAACATAGCATAGCTAACGGCATGAGCATGTATAATTGGTTGAACATATCAACATCATAAGAAGTGATAACAGCATAAGCACAACTATCTGGATAGGCATGATTAGCAGTATATGCATCTCTAGTTACAAAGGCATGGCTAGCATGCTAAACATAACTAACAACATGAGATAGCTAGCATCATGATTATAATCAATAGTAGCAGTATAGTTATCAACATAATCATGGCTACTGTGTGTACGTACCTACAATCTTAATAATACCCACCATATAAGTATATATTCTATCTCTTAATTTCACTAAGAATCATTTTTATGTAAAGATAACAAACAAATAAGGGTTATCATTCAATGTGAAATGTTGTGTATAACCCTAAAAAAATATGCTACATGGATGTATTACATCTTTTATTACGCCCTGGGGAATTGGAATCGTACAATTCAAAGTCTAACCGACCCCTACGAAGGGCTATTCGGTTCCGTACAAGATCTAGGAGTTCCAGTATCCTAAGATCTCTTCCCCTCGGTCAGTACGAGTAAAAAGGCAGTGACATATCAGTCAAAGCCACCACCACAGTGACATATAGTCAAGATGATAACCACTAGTCCGACCTTGGTACAGGTCATGACACTAGAAACCAGGGTATTCAAACCCAATTACTGAGGTACAACCGCAATTGTCCTCTAATCACATCATGTTATAATCACCGAGACACGACAACATCCATTCTCAATCACATCAGATGTATGAGGCATGACCATTGCCAACCTCCACAATCTGCATTGTGGATGACAAGGATATATCCTCAACCTCCCACCCCCACATACTCAATAGTATGTGCTTTGAGTTTCCCTTAGGAATACTCGTTTCACCATCCAACAAGTTCTGACACTAAAGATGGCTCTACGGCACAGGGTACTACATGATTAGAGTTGCACCTGATTAGTTATGCCAATTGGGTGAATTAAGGTTGCATCAAACAAGTGGACATACAAACCCTAATTCACTTCTAGTAAGCATATAAATATCAAAACTTTGAAAAGATATAAAATGTGTGAAACATAATTTCTCATCTCATCATCACATAGTATTATTCACTTGCCATTCATGATACCACACTAGTCATCATACTATCACAAGATATAAATCCATTTCACAATATCACATTGTATCAACCCTTATCAACATAAGAGTATTACACCTCATTCAGGGCTCAACCATGCCCAAAGGTCATTAAGACCATCATACTATCACAGGATATAAAATCCTTTTCACAATATCACAGGGTATCAACCCTTATCAACATAAGAGGATTACACCTCATTCAGGGCTTAACCATGCCCAAAGGTCATTAAGACCATCATATTATTCCCTTCAAGATTATAATTATCTTTGTATTCCTTATAACAATGCTCAACAACATCACTTATATATAATACACCAAATCAGCACAATATTGCATTAATGATCTAGGTGATATTCATAAACAATCATAACAGGGTTATATTAACATTAAGAACATTCTTTTATTACATCAACATGCAAGGAATCTAGATATGATTAACACTCATCATATTCGTAATGCACATGTTCAACATAAGAAAGTATCAACCATGTGGCTATGATAACCACCAATTAACACATTAAGATTATGGTCATGTTAAGGAGGTTATTTCACCATCATTCCATCATATAATAATGTTAAACATGAATACTCATCTTTATCTAATTGCATTAGAGTTAGGTTCAACATGATAAATTATATCAATGTTACTAATCAGCACTTATACCTAGACCCTAACTCACAGCATCCCCATTGGATCATGGATGCATGAGGTGAAGCATCACCATCACATTCCATACTATTCTCAAGTATGAACCCACACATAAATCAAGGTGTAACCATTAGGTTATAGCTTACTAGGGTTTCAACAATAATAACAAAGTCTCCATGATTGTATTAGTCATTCAAGGACTATTCATACTCAATTACCATCATTTAGTTATATTAAAGCTAGGTATAACAAGATATACCTCATTAGGGTTACATATCAACACAATATGGTTATCATCCCTTCTATCCATATGAGTGAATAGGTAAGACTACCTTATTAAGGGTAACCCTCCATTTGTTCCATCATCATTCAACCCGTATCACCATACCACAATGTCACCTAGAACTAGTGGATATTTAAAAGGTAAGACCTTTGGTTGTTTGCATAAGTAAACACCTTGGATAAACCACCTATGAAGTCCTTGATTTTTTCTTTATAAAGAGTCACCATCTAACCCTAGGCATCCTTTGATTAACAACACGAAAATTTCCATTGAAAGTAGGGTAAAACCCACAATCGACTATTCATTTAAAACAAGCCATCCATTGTCAACAAGTAAGCTCCTTAAGTTGATCATACAAAGGAAACCATCTAAATCCCATTATTAGGACCAAGATATTACATTATCCATAATTCCACTTTATTGGAGGAATAAACATTAGATCTTGACCATTGGGTCAAGTTCATATCTTAAAACCATCAATTATAGTATAGGTTCGACCATTGCATTAAGTGACCCAAGAAACCATTGGTATAAGGCTTAATTGATGATACAAATACATTTCTTAACTCAACATATGTTGTAGAGACCTGATCCACCACCATTAGTGGTCATTAAATCACCATAGGTTGTTAGATCAACACTATATTCATTAATCATTATCAAATATTAAGCTAATGTCAACATTGATTGATAACATCAGTAGGGTACTTAATGGTTGATCATTATACTTCTAATTGATCCAAAACCTGACCTAAGGGGTGAACATAGGTTGTCACCATAATATGAAACCTTTGATCTCGACCATCTGTTGTCATGAAGACAGCATCATAGGGTTGTTGCAATGGTACCATCATCGGGTCATGGATTTATAGAAGAAATCAGCTTTAAACCCTTAAATTGACCATTGGTTAATAGGTTCTTTGCACCATAGGTTGTCAAACCAACCTTATCCAAGTCATATTTTACCTTAGGAATAACACACATGATCACAGGATCATCTATAACTAAAATAAGAACATGGAACATTATCAAAATCGAAATCCAAGTCAAAGCATAGCTTTTTAGTACATGAATAATCATTTTCAAGCAAGAACATGGTCTAGAAAGATTATGGTAAGCAATAAATGTGGATCAAGTTATAAAATTTGACTCTAATGAGAATATAAAACCCCACACAGAAGAAATCTCAAGTAGGTAGGGTAGAAAATCCAAGAATAAGTTATGAATTCGTCCATCTAGTACCTTTCTTCATCAAATGAGCAAACCCTAAGCATAAGGAGCAAGAAAGGTAGGGTTTTAGAGCTTAGAGCAATTTCTACCATGGAACAACAAGGTTCCAACCTGGAGAAAGATAGGAGGAAGGATAAAAAAGAAATATATAGAGGAAATAAAGAAATTCTTACACTTTTAGGTCAAGATCACTAGAAGGAAGCCTTTTCAACCCTAAAATGAAGTCAATTTCAACCTTAGAGCCTTTTTCTAAGAAGATCCCCACTTTCTTCTTCCTTGGGCAGAAATATTTGTAGCTTAATAGAGAGAGAACGAAGTTGGGAGAAGGAGAGAGGTGGTGGAGAGGAAATGGCTCATTTTTGTGCTTGTGGATAACTATATGACACTTTAATATAAAGAAAAACAAAAAGTTGAAATTATAATATTATAAACACACACAAGAAGATCTCCCACTGTACCTCTAGACCTTCTTATCTTTCCTTTGTCAAAATTCCCAACCAATCACATAATTCCTTAGTTGATAGCTACGAAAGGTAGCTCATCCGTGAAGGGGAAAACCCTAAAATATCCTTAGAGAAAACACCTTCAAACCAAGGTTTAAATAGGCACCCATGGCTCAAAAAGCTCAATAATGATGATATAATATCCAAGGAACATAATTCAAGTGATAAATTGCAAAGAAAACCTCTCAATTGGGTAAATTACAAAAAAGTCCAAAATATGCATAACTTGCTCAAATAGTGTCCAAATTAGACCAAATTTGAAACTTAAGCGTGTCTTATGATTTCAAAGCATATAATAATGTTATATTATGGTTATAAGAATTCAATTATGATAATTAAGCTCATTAAACTCATTAATTAAATTTAGGGGCCTTACAGTTTTACCCCTACATAGGTCATTGGGAGGTTCATCAACAAGCAGTTCATGTTCTACTTCATATGAAGTTTGAACATGAATAGGTTTTTGAAAATAAGAAGAAGAAGGATCTTGTAAAGGAGTGAGACCTGAAAGGGGTTTCACTCCCTACTTAATTTGTGGAAAAATTCATCTAATCCAAACATACTAAAAGCATATGTTGGAATAGGTGTAAGTTTATTATTTCTCAAATGATGTGGATTACACAAAAGACCAAAGTGTGAGACCCCTGATCTTGCTTAAAGTTTTGAACAAGCTTATTTATCATAATTGAGTTCTTAAAACCATAATACAATATTGTGAGATGTTTTGGTATCCTATGATAAAATTAATTTTCAAATTTGGTTCAATTTGGACATTGTTTGAGCAAGTTATGTAATTTTTTGTACATTTTGGACTTTTTTTTCAATTTACACAAATGAGAGGTTTTACTTATAATTTCTCACATGTATTATGTTCCTTATATGTTTCATTATCATTTGATCTTGTTGATTCATGGGGCACTTAATTGAACCTTGGTTTGGTGGTGATTCTCTTCTATGGTGAATTAGGGTTTACCCCTTCATAGATAATCTACCTTTAGGAGCCATCGAATGATGGTCCCCCTATTTGGTTGACATTCTATGGTCATCAATAGGTTGTGACAACAAATTATCATCCTAAAAGGCCTTAGGTCAATGGTTTTCTAGTTTTGGTTCACTTGGATTGGTGGTTCACTTAAAAGAGGTGATCAAATAATGGTTTTGGCTTTTGTGACCTAGGCTTCAACAAACAATGGTTACCAAGTGCTAACAATGATGAACGCCCTAGGAGGTCATTATCAAGTGGTCCAGCAGACTCCCACAACTGATGGTCCTATTGTTGCATGGCCATAGAAGCTTTTATCCATGGACACATGGAGAGCTACTAGGAAACCTTAAGCTTCTTCTCTCCCTTATCCTAAAGCTTTATATACATATCATTTAGCTCACAAATAAAGCCTTTGGACCCTTATCTCTTCCCTTATATTAGATATTTTTATTAACCCTTCTTGTTGGTGAAGGAGGTTCCCAAGGTAGAAGAATATAGTCGATCTTCTAGATGAAGCTTCTAGGGTTCGGATCTACCCTCATCTAGGGTTTGTTAAGCTCTCTTTTGGTGATCTTGACCTAAACGACTAAGTATCTCCATCTCTCCTTCATTCCTTTTTCTATTCTTCTTCCTCCTACCTTATTCCTAAATGGAACTCTATTGTTCCATGGTAAAGTTTGTTCTAAATCTCAAATAACATATCTTTCTTGCTCCTTATGCTTAGTGTTTGCTTCTTTCATGGAGAAAGTTACTACTTGGTTGAGTTTAGAGTTAAATCTAGAGTTTCCTGCCTCCTTTGCTCAATTTTCTTGCTTTTTGGAGCTTGGTCATCTTCCTAGAGGCGGATTATGTAACTTTCCCCACATTTATTACTTACTATAAGCTTGCTTACTCAAGTTCTTGCTCTAAAATGAAGAACTAAGCATATCAAAAATACATTTGCCTAAAGTTTTGATTTTTATGTTGTTTGTTTCTTAGTTTCCAGATCTTTATGAACCTATAATGAAGTGCATGTTATTCCCAAGGTAGATGAAGACTTAGATCAGGTTGGTATGAAAACCGATGGTGCTCGGCACCTAACAAATGATGGCTTATCCTTAGGGTTTAGGTTGTTTTCTACCTTACACATGAACCGATGGATGACCTTGCTTTAGAACCGATGGAGATGTCCTAGTAACAAATAGTGGTGACAACCAATGGTGACAACCAATAGTGTTAATCGGTGGTGACAACCAATGCTGGTTCAGGTTACCACAACCGATGGTAAGACTAGGTTTTAAACATTGCTTCATGTAAAGCCCTTAACTAATGGTTCTTGGGTCAATTGATTCAAATGTTAGACCTATATTGTAATTGATGGTTTTGAATAATCAACCTGATCCAATGGTTAAGATTTGATGCTTCGTCATCCAATGGTTTGGAATGAAACCTATAGTGTACTATAGAGAACCTAATGATGTGAATTCAATGGTCACTACATGTGATCAACCTAAGGAGCTGGATTGTTAACAAATGATGGCCTGCTTTAAATGTATAACCGATGATATTTCCAAAAATCATTGTATCTTTAAGTTAATAAACAAGGGATGTCTAGATTTTGATTGTGATAATAGTTCAAACATTCGATGGTGTCAACCGTAGCTGACAACCAATAGCATCAACTGATGGTGCTCCTATTTGTGTGTCAAGTGATGGTTTGTTAGTTTGAATGGTGACTCATCTAGGTCACAATTGGATTGCTTTCTAAGTGGTTTGTTTAGAGTGGTTGCTTGTGTTATAACCAAAGGTTTTACCTCCCCTCATCCAATGGTTTTGGGTTGATGCTTGTCGCATGTTAGGTTGGTTTGAATGATCTTGAAACTGATGGAGTTTTGCCCTTATTTATATAATATATAATCACCATAATGAGTTAAATGGTAACCCTAATGAAGTGCATCTTTATATACCTAACCCCAATGCAATTAGGAGATGGTGATTAGTCAAGATAATCTCCCTTGAATGATCAGTAGAACCAAGGAGTACTCTCTTATTGTTGTTGAAGCCTAGTATGCTATACCCTGATGGTTACACCTTGAGTTATGTGTGGATCTATACTTGATAATGGTATGGAATGTGATGGCGATGCTTCACCTTATGCATCAATCAACTAATGGGGATTCCATGAGTTAGGGTTTGGGTATAAGTGTTTATTCGTAACATTAAAAGTAACTTATCTTATTGAACCTAACCCTAATGTTAATAGATGATGATAGTTATTTATGCTATCCTTTCTTGAATGGTTAATATAATGATAAAATATCCTTCATAATGATTTATTGAAACTCTAATGTGTTAACTAGTAGTCATCATTACTTTATGATTTATGCTTTCTTATGCTAGACTTGTACACTATCAATGTAATGGTGGCTAGTCATATAGCTTTCGTATATGTTGATAAAATAAAGGAATTCTCTTAATGCTAATATAACACTGAAATGTTATATGTGAACATCTCCTAGTTCTTTGAGACAATATCATGTTGAGTTTGTGTTTCACATGTGTGGTGAAGTTTGTTGAACCTTGTTATAAGGCATGGAAAAATGATGATGATCTTGCAGGGAATAATGTAATTGTCTTAATGACATTTGGGCATGATTAAGCCTTAAATGAGGTGTAATCCTCTTAGGGTTGACAAGGGTTGATACATTGTGATGTTATAACAAAGATATATATCCTATGATAGTGTGATGACTAGTGTGTTCCCATGAATGGCTATGAAAGTATATTCTCATGAATGGGACTCTAGATAATTTCTAAACATCCTCACATATAAATAAACCATCCAAAACCTCCACACAACTCCCCTGAATCATTTAGAAGCCTCCTTTAGTCGTCAAGAACCCCATGGATATCCCACCATCTTCTTTTATTTCTAATAAACTACCAGACTATGTCAGCTTTCTTTTTACCTCCAAGATGGCTTATAGAGCATTCTCCCTGCCTTAGTAGGCCATAGGGAAGATCATTCCATCTTCTAATTTCTGATTGAGGCAATTCTTATGTCCTTTTTCCTTTCTTGGTTTTGTGTTGCTGGACACTGATTCACAATGGTATCTTCTGTGTTCTGACCATCAGTCACAATGGTTTCACATATTGCATCATTGAGGGATGGAGGAATATGTGTTTGTTCAGTTGGTTTTAGACATGGATTACCATGCACTTTCCCCACTTCTTGCTCAAACTACTCATAGCGGAAGGCTAGACTAGTACGCCCTATCACCTCTCTCCTGTAGTCGAGGCTTGTTGAGACCAACTGATTAGGCTGAAGCTAATGCCCGACACTTGTGGTGTTAATAGTTGTGATTTCAAGGATTCAATGCTCAAATTGAAGCTTTCATTTTCTTTTATGTTTCAGTGGTGAGGATGAAAGATAGGAAGAAGAATCATGTCAATTTTTTTACCATTTTGCCCCTAAATACATGTGATTTGTATCACGATGGCATGGGATTCAAAGACTTTTTGCTTTTTTTCCATCATGTGTGGTTTTGATATCTAGTTAATGACCCCGATGCCCTATCACGATCTCATGTTTTTGATACTGATACAATGGTATTACTGTATTTTCCTTTGTTTATTTTTTGAAATTTTAGTAAACACGGTAAGTTGGATAATGCATAACTAATTATTTACTCATCAAAAAAATGCAAAAAAAAATTGTCTAGATATAGAAAAAAATGACATCTATACAGTGATGTAGTTGTAATCACCTAAAAAAATGTAATAAGAAGTTAAAATTTCTAGGGTTTCTAATAAACACCTTAATGAATGACTTATGTATCTAATGTGTCATTAGTTGAACGTGCATAATTTGGATATAGGGTTTAGAACCTATCCTTTTACATACTTCTATGAGGTATGTTGCATCCCCTCCGTTCTATGGACAATGATTTATATTTCCTCTCTCTTTTTTATTTAATTGTGACACATATCTTAAATGTCACATGTTTATTATAGTTGAACCGACAGGTTCCAAATCTTGAATTAGTCTTATGGACTGTTGTAATTGCAAATTGAATCCTATGTCTATATCTTGTTGTTATTTAATTCAATTTTCATCCTGGTGAGACTATTAAACCATATTCAGTGCAAACCCTAATTTGCCATTTGTTGGTCATGATTATATATTTGATCATGTTTTTTACATCTTTTTGATGTATTTTAATTTTGAAACTAGATTGTGATCTGACTAAACTGATGTTTATCTTTCTATTTAAATTCAAATTGATAACTTGTGTATGTACACACTAGGTGGTGTATCCATATTATGTGTATCACCAACAAAGGGTGCAAATTATGATTCATGTCCCTAGGTAATTGTGTTGGGATGCCATTACTCCTACTATTACTATGGTGGTGATGTCATAATATGTGGTTATGGTGGGGATGTCATACCTCAAATTTCATTATTTTGGTTATTGTTATGAAATCTTTATTGTTAATGCTTAAATCTTATTGTTTATTTATTCTTCTCTATTTGAGATTTAAAGGCAACAATTTTTTTGTTGTGAACCTTAGTGTTTTCTTCATATAATATTTTTTTATGCTATATGAAGATTTCTTTTGATATCCAACTACATGATTCTTTCCCTCTTTCTTTGGGAAGCATTGTTATTTTATTTGTTGTCCCTTTTCCCTAATATTGTCCAGTCACTATTATATGCACATACTGACTTTTACGCTAACAACATCCACTTTGTCTTCTCTTATAGGGTATGCTTCCAACCCCTATATGGAGATCATGGAGGAATGGACCACAGTTGACCATGACTTATCCTAGTGTAGCTGAGCATATTGTGGAGGTAGATTGAAGTAGTTGATTTACCCTTTGCAACTTATGTTCCTGTAGTTCTTTATGTACACCTTGTGTGGTAAAATACAATAATAGACATGAATATTGTAATGGTTAGATTCTTAAATTATAGTATTGCACTTTATGGTAAATGATACATTACATACTTAAATTATAGTATATCATCCTTTAAAAAAAATTATGGTCTACTCTGTAATTCGATGGTTTTTTAATATTTCATCAAAGTAAGTTGAGTGGATCGCCTCTTGGGTCCCACACCTTACAAAGTTTGACCTAGGTGGATATTATTTTCACATGTTTGTAATAAATAGGAGTTGGTTAATCCTTAGTGTCTCTTGGCTTTGAGACTAGAAGTTCATCCTGGTTTGGCTGGCAAGATGTGTTATCGTGATCTAATGATTTCTACTAATAATCTAATACATGTAAACAATGCAGAGGTAAATCTACGATGTATTGAGAATGTATATACACCTTAGATATTGAAATATAGAAGGAAAACTAGAACAACTAAGAATTGGTTGGAATTAATATATATGACCAAGGGTTGGGCATCAGAAAAGAAACTCTAAATTGAGGATAAAGGAAGAATGAATATAGATACAAGATACATTTGAGCATATAGTATAAGAAATGAAGAAGAAAGAATGGATAAAGAGAACTAACCATATAATAAATTAAGACATTTTATTGAATTTGAATAAAAGGAAAGTACAAAAGAATTGAGTTAAATAATATTAACTCTCACACAAGAGATGGATCAATTTTGAAAAGCCACATGATAGTCATGCACGTCAAACAAAGAGACATGATAGAAACAAGTCATATGGAAATGACATACAGTTGGGATTAAGGTTTAATGAGCAATATAGCATGAAGTGTCTAAATATGAAATATGGCAAAGGTATGAGAAAAAACACGCAGAAGTCTACTATATAAAGAAACTATCAGGAACACATCATAGAATTGAGTAATTTAAATGCATTTTCAAAACAAAGGAATAATATAAGGAAAAATTATTTTTCTTGATAATTCAAGAGGCCATTTATTCATCAAACCCTCCCCTCTTAGGAATATTCAAATTGGAAATACGAGAACTAATCAAGCTAGAAATTGTAAACATAGTAATACTACTAATATTACAAATGTCATTTAAAGATGAGATCCTTGATCTCGCTTGGTGGATATGTATAAATATTACACCCTCCAGGATTTTTAAGGTGATAGTTTCCTAACATGTTAGCAGATCCATTCTTCAAACTTTGACACAAATCTATCCTCCAACAATATCTTTGTATAGTGTATATTCTAAGTATCCACCTTGCATATATAAGGTTATATTCATAGTTACTCTCAAGATTCTTCACTTCATTTGAGAAATCCAGTTCAAAGATCACACTATCCTAGTTGTTTACAGAGCCTTACTCCATAGATAAGTGGATGTTAGTGAGTTCTACAGCTATAAAATCTTGGAGAGTCACATTTCTATAGATAGCCTCATATCCACTTTGCTTTACCATCCCTTATGTTCACTATATCCACCACATGTTTATGTTTCAAATCTACATCATTATTGACCTTGATCCATCCCCTTTATGCAAAGGTCCATCAAAGATTATTGTACCTTTTCATGTGAGATTTCATCTCTTCTCCAATCTTATAAGAGATTGTGGCCCTCTCTTTGGATGTACCTGCCTTGAGTAGGCGGTGTCTATTTTTGACCTATTGTGGTGGCTGATCATTATAAAACCTACTCAAAAGACGGCCTGGCTGCAAGGTATTTTTCCATGATGAGCATGAATGCCCATTGAAGACCCCTGAAGTTCAAGTGGATCCTTAGAACCCACTAGTGGTGAAACAAGTTTGGAGAACTATTACATGTAGGAAAAACAATAGCAAGGAATCACAGAAGAATGTAGAAGAGAATGCTTCTAGTTAGGAACTGGAGATGTCGATGAGTAATAGGTTCAAGAGGCTTAACAAGGATAAAGTTCCATTTGATCTCTACCAGTGGATGACTAGGTTGAGAACAATTTAGTTCTAATTGGAAGATGAAGAAACAAATGTCGAAAACAAATAAAATAGTTCCCAACAATACAAAAGGAAAGATGAGCATATGCAAGTCGAATAGAATGGACGGGGCACCCAAAACCTACAATACTAGTAAAGGTATGTAATGACCATCCTAATGTCAAATGATCATTGTTTTGGGAACCATGAAAGAAAAGAGAATTAGGAAAACTATCATGGATGTAAAATATTCGAGTACTAATCTTGTGGAGACCAAGATCAAATTCCATATCAAAAATATGTCTAAAAAACTAGTACCCAGAGGATGGAAGTGGATGAAAAACCATATATACAACGCAATGGGAGCATTTGTGTGGGATGGAACCCCGAATCCTAGGATGTGGACATGTCATAGATGGATGATCAACAAATTACTATGTCATGCAAAAATAAAGGCGGAATTATTATAAATGTAACAACTATATATGCAAGGAATTAATTCCAGGAGAGGACTAATCTATAGGAATATGTTGAACATATAGTGAGTACTATCAATGAGACATGGTTGGTCAGTGGTGATTTCAAAAACATCCATAAAAATGAGGAGACGGTCAAAGGTCAAGAAGTTCCAATTTTTATCATTAGTTCTTTCAACATAGAGATTGACAACATTGGATTAGTCGAACTCCCTTTGGTTGATTCTAAAATATACACTTGGAGAAACAAACAAGGTGCAGCCAAATGTATAGCTTGTGAGAAAAAAAAGATGTATGGTTAACAATGCATGGTTATGCAAATTCACTGATACAAAAACTCTACTTCTTACCTGTGAGTTCTCCAACCATTCTTCTTTAAATATTAATATTAAGAATATTGTGAGAAAGAAAAGACCTTTACATTTCTTAAATGATTGGCAAGATTTTCCTGGTTGCAAAGAAATCATCCATGATTCTTGGAATGCTGAAATATGAGGAAACCTCTCTACTTCTTTAGTAAAAAACTAAAATACATGAAACAAGCATTGAATCTTGGTCTAATAAATACATGAATTTGAACAATTCAATTTCCAAAGAGAAAGCTAAAATGAAGGATATATCATCTGCTCTTCATAGAACTCTTCTGGATGCACAACTTATTGAAGCCAAGAAGATTACCTATGAAAGATTATAAGTCTTAGAAAAGGTATATGAATGTTACTATTGGAAAAGGAGAAGAACGGAATTAATATTTAATGATGATAAAAACACAAAATTGTATGATACCACTGTCAAGAGAATAGAGTATTGAATACCATTACTAAAATCTTTGATGAGCATGGAAACTGTGTAGAAAATGAAGAAGACATAGCCAAAGAAACTATTGAATTATTTGAAAACATATATAACCAGTAAGAAGATGGAGATATTGTGACAATTGATTATGAATGGATTAATACAATAACTGATGAAGATAATGTTATCTATGCAGTGATCTGGAGGAGAAGGAAATCAAAGAATCTATTTGGAGCATTGGTTCTAATAAAAGTATGAGTCCACATTGATTTATTTGATACTTCTATAGAGAAACTGGAAACTAATCAAGGAAGATCTAGTAGCATCTATGAATTGGATATTTTGTGGAGGGAACATGATTTGACATATCAACCATGTCTTTCTACTCTAATACCATAAAAGGAAATTATTTCAGCTCCTGTAGACTTTAGACCAATTTCCTATTGCTCTATGATCTATAAGATCATCACAAAGATCATCACCCAGAGACTTGCAAGGATCCTACCCGATCACATATCAACTAATCAAGGTGCATTCATTAAGGGTAGGAACATTGAGGATTGCTCGATGCTTGCAATTGAGTTTACTTTAAATTATAGTGTAATAACGAACAACACTACAACCTATCCAAATCTAGACATACTAAAGGAATATGACTTAGTGAATTGGAAATATTTGTGGGAATTCTTTCATGGTATGGGATTATTTAAAAGGTGGATCAACATTTTCAAACAATGTATCATAATGCCATATTTCTAGCAATTTTTAAATGGAACACATTTGGGGTTCTTTGAAAATTTAAATCGGATGAGACAAGGTGACCGATTGTCACTTGTCCTTTTAACCATTTCCATGTAAGGGGATTAGAAGATTGGAAGCAGCCAATTGTATGATGAAGATGAGGACTTACAATGTCAGGAAGACCAAAGTACTTAGTCATCTCCTATTTGTAGATGATGTCTTGATACTCATAGATGGAAGGGAGAGAAGCATATGTGCACTCTAGGATATCAGTATGTAGTTTGGTAGACAATCAGGCATAAAATATAACGTGAGCAAGACTCATATTTACTTATCATGCTCATGTAGAAATAAAACTAAACTGACTGAGATACTTGTGATCCAAAGAGGAGAATGGCCTACCAAATATCTAGGTTTTCCCATGGAAGTGGAAACCTCAAAAGGAGTCAATCCCATGAATGCATCAATTGTCTAAAAGAAATGATAAAGAAATGGCCTAGTACAATAATCTTTATGGTAGGTAGACTCATTTTGATCAAATATTGTGATATGGGATTAGTAGGCTACTGGATGAAATAAGGGGAGATATCCAAAGCTATTGAAACTCATATAGAAATTCTTTTATGAGATTTCTTCTGGGTCAATATGGCTCATCCTACAAGTTGGAAATGACTATCCTTCCCTCTAAAAGAAGGTGTCTTATGTCTGAAAAATCTTACTAAATGGGTAGTCTTTCTTACAATAAAAAGGAAAATCAAGCTATTGTATGATGAAATATCTGGAGTTTGTGGATGAGAAGAATATATGGTACTAATCTATCACCCAGACGTATATGAGGATACTCAACTATTTGGAGAAGGATGGTCAAGCTATGGACTAAGTTCACTTATGGCTCAAATGAAGAAATTTGGGAGTCATGCAGACAGGGTCAATCGAAGGATAAGGCTTCATAAAATTTGTGGCTATCTATGCATGTACCAAGATGGAGTATTATGACATTTACTACAACATACCAAAACTTGGACATATTCTCTTTTTGAGCCTTTTCTCAACTTTTCCATTCATTTATATCCTCTTTTTCTTTGATTATTAGTTTGTGTAATTAATCATGGTTTGTTGAACATTTGTTCACTATTTATGCCAATGTATGGATTTATGTACAATTATATCACTAATTGTTTTTAATAAGGGTTTAATATGAAAATTTACCACAAGTGGTATATTGATAAAATAGATTCGTTCTAGAATATTCCTTGGCCTTTTGGAGCAAGGAAGAGAAAAAGAATGAATAATAATGCTTTAAACATGTTAATGTCACATTGAATTATTTAATATGAGAAATAGTGGAAATATTGGATAATGTGCTAAAACTCATAAAAGGAAGAATAATTAGTCAAACATCACTTGATATTTGTTTTCCTTGGGTTTGAGTTTGTTTGAATGACAAGTTTCACAATTTTGAAGAATTAATAATTGTCTTTGCATTAATTAGAATTGGAAATATTAGTTTTTCTCCAAATTATTAAATAAATTGCTAATTAACTTAAGAAGTGGAAAAAAACCTCAAATTCGTAATCTACATGTTAAAATGAGTCTATGCATAAATTTTCATCTAATTTGGACGATCTTAAATATTTTATTTTATACAGGGGAGAGAGAAAATAATTTAAAGACCAAAATTATTAAATAATATGTTGAAAATTTTAATTAGTGTCAAAGTCATGTTCCTCACATTTAGTAATTATAGGCTAAGTTTATATTTTTAGAAAGTTTCAGGAAGCCTCTAATTCATTAAAAGGATTAAATAAGTGATAAGATTTAAATGTATTAAATAAAATAACAAACTTCTTCAAAAAATAAACTATTGCCATATTCATATTCTACATGTTAGAACAGGCCTTTGGGTGAATTTTAATCCAATTTGAAAAATCTTTGATGGAAAAGTGAAATTAGGAGAGATAAAGTGTGTAGAACCTTAAAATTAATAAATAAGATAACAAAAAACCTTAACAAATGAAATTAATTACAAATTTGTGTCCAACATACTTAACTAAACTTGTACATGAAGTTTCATCAAATTTGAAGAATCCTAGAGTCATTAATACATGAGGAAAGAGAATATCAGATTTGCTAAAGTAATAAATCAAAAGTCTTCAAAAAGAAAATCTAGGTAAATATTCGGATTTTACATACAAAAATTAGCTTAAATGTCAAATTTCATTAAATTTGGACTTCGTTTGTACCCTCAAATAATTATATAATGTTACGTATATTTAATGCACCAAAAGAACAAAGTTTCCAAATCTAAATTGATCACATTAAATAATTGTCTTTTTCTTCCTTGACACGTGGGATGACAACCTTTGGATCATGATCTTATGGTTTGCAGCTTGTCTCCTACCTCAGGGAGGAGCAGCCACGGATGAACAGTAACATGGACAATAGGGTCCGTTATTTTGGGCATAACTATCTCATTTCTTGATGAAATTTTGTGAAATAACTTGCATTAGTTTCCAAATAAAAATCTACATCGTTTGAGCCATTATATGTGTGATTTCATCATGATTCTAGGAAAATCCCAATATTTCTCTTTGAGCTTCTCAAACCTCCCTCTCCATAAGCTCTAAAACTAACCTCACACCTATAAATACCTCTACCACAACCTTCCTCGAATATTTTGTGAACTTCCTTTAGTACCAATTCCTACTTAACCTTTGTGTATTTCTTCTACAAATCCGTACATCATATTGTGATACCTATGTGATGTTCTTATTCATCGCTTCATGCTGACACAATTTATCCATAGGTATGATCACTCGGTGCCTTCTCTAAGTTTCAGTAGCCTCAAATCGACGAATGATATCTATTTGTGAATTCGTCTACACCAATCGAGTTCCATGTATGCTGCTTCAAGAAGCAATGATGTGGGTTGAGTTGGAGATGATTCTCCCCTGTGTAATCTCGGTCTTACCCTCTAATTTCTCTTCTTTCTTTATTTTCTCGTGTAGGGGTATTTTGTCGTGTAGGGGTATAGTGGTCATTTGGAGTTTGTTTTCCTTTGCTTTGATGAGGTTGACTTGTCCCCTAAACACGTGACATGGACACTATAAATTGGGCCATGTCAGCCAGACTGGCCCTCTCTTCTTCTCTCTCACATTGGATTTGCTGACATGTCTTTTTCTGATTGGCCGATATTGCAAAAATCATATATTTTGCTCTGGTTGTTCAAAAATTTAAGTAAAATATGTTTTGGAAATGGAAAAATGTGATCTTTCTAATAAAAATAATTTATAGGTTTGTTTTTGAATTTTATCGAAAGGTGATTTCTAGAAAATTTATTTAATATATAAAAATAAAAAATACACTATAATCATCATAACTCCGCAATCGACAAAATTATATGTTTTCTTAATCAGATGAACCTAATAAGATTAATGGTGATGTTTTTAAAGTATAAATTGAGGTTTTGTTCTAAAATTCAAAAATTAGGGTTTCCCTTCATTAAGGTGCATTATATGCTCTAATATATGTTAATAAATTGAAAATAGGAAAAGTGGACCTTGAACTCAATTAAAGTGGTAAAAGTGAATAATTGAAATCATTAAGAGAGGTATTTGGGTTTGCAAATATTCCCAACTTAAGTTGGGAATATTTGCAAACCCAACCTAATATCCCTAATGAGGCACTTATTGAACCCTAATCTCTCTTTTGATATTACTTTTCTATATTTGCCTCAAAACTAGCATTTTTAATCTATTTCTTGGGTCTTGAACCTCACTTCCTTGTTTCAACTATTTGATTCTTATAGTTGACATAGTTATTTTTGCATGATTTTATTTCATTAAATTATTTAACTGGTGTAGTGGTACTTTTATACAACCGCCCATTGATAAGGCATGTGTTATTTGCCTAGGGGAATGTGCTACTCTCCCCAACATAATTATTTGATAGGTGATCGGAGTGTGTTACTCTCCCTAGCCTATTTGGTTGAGGTCAAGTAGGTGCCTCAACGCTACATAGATAAGGTAGTCAATTAATCATGCATGAGAATCTTTTACTGTTTTCTTTTTATGGCAAGCATCTATTTGTTTTTGCCTCATACACTTGACCATCTTCATCTTATGATGAAACTTTAGCCTTTATTTCCATGTTATTTCTTTATCTTTTGTCTTTGTTCAATATTTGAGACATACCTTTCTTCTTTCTCTTGATGGATGTCTTTCCAACCACCATCGGTTTGATCAAGGTGCTGAGCAAGGCCTAGAATCAGATTGTAAAGCATGAGCGTGGAGGAAAAACCTAGGATTAGGATATGGCGTACATGGGTTTTAGCATAGACCTAACTCATGAAGTTGTTTCTTGAAGACAAAGTCGATGTAGTTTAGATTTCCCTTTATCTAGATCCTTATGTTGCATCTTTCACGTAAACCCAGTATGGGAGAATGACGATGTACTCTTAATAAATTGAATATAGTCATTACTTTTATTCCACTGCTACACATTGGTTGTTTTGAATATCATTATTGAGATTTGAAAACTTTACACCTATTTCAATCATACCTTTTGAGTGTGTTTGGAATGGATGTTTTATTCTTTAAATTTTAGTAGGGAGTGGATCCCCTCTGGGTTCCACTCTTTACATTTTCATATTATACAACTCTACTACCTTACATGGACAAGATAGGCAAATGAAATCCTATTGTTCTAGTTACCTATTGTATATGTGATGATGGACAAGAGTCAGTGGAACACATGTTCGATGAATGCAAATTTTGAAGATATTTATGGGGCAGATCACATCTCAAGGTAAATATCATAAGACCATATGTACTTCAACAATGTCTCTCAAAAGTAGGCAAGGTTCATAAAGCAAATGGGATACCGGAACCATGATCCATTAAAATATGTGTTTATTTCATATGAATGGAATAGAATAAGAGGAAGTGTGCAGGTCTGAAGACTAATGAAATCAAAATCTTCTACAAGATTGAGAAGGAAATTTGGCTACTTCAATTCAACTTCAAAGAAAAACTTATCGACTTATCACATATTTTAATGAGGGACTAGGAACTCTAGGGTTTTCCTTTCATGTGTGTTTTAGCTAGTTGTTGAATGCATGTATTCACCACCAGAGTTCACTTAGGTTGCACCTTTGTGAGTTACATGTTGTGTGTAACTTAAACACTTTCCCCCGTTATGGGGTCAGAAATATATTTACCAAAGTTTTTGAAGCATTCAATGTTAACCTTGCATGTAATAAATTTTCTATGGCTAGATATAAACTCATCATTGCATTGGTCATCATCCCAACAGACCCAGATGCTCTCTACAAAGCCTCCTCCTTGAACTCAATGGGATTTTTTTTATCCCATGACGCTTTATCATCCTTGTAACAAAATCCACACTTATTCTTGGTTCAAGAACAGTTGTGATCATATGAATGGTCACTAGTTCCTTAAGGACACAACATGTATCATACTTTCCAAGTCTTCTTGTGTTCTATAATAACAAATCAACCATAAAAATAGGTGTAAGAAGTATAAAGGGGTCATGATACCTTTTATACTACTATAACACATGGGTAGCACCATCTTCCTCTTCTCTTGTATATCATCTCCAGCCTCCTCACTATAGGATTCCTCTCCATTGTGATTGTTGAGTGGTGACTCTTCCTTCTATGCTCATATGGTGGCTTAGAAGATGTGGCTTTTGCCTTCGGTTTGCGACCCTTAATTTTCCTTCCTGGTGAGAGTGGGTATGTAATAATCTTAGTTTAGTTTTCATCCCATTTCAATTTCTTCATCCTTCTCTTCATCTACATTCATCTTCACTACTACAAATTTATCCTTTTCACCTTCTTGAGTAATATTTGTAAGCTCCTCCCTATTGGTTTCAACATTTTTATTGTTGTTTGGATCTATCCCTTTATCTTTTATAACAATTACATTTTCAAGAAAGTCTTTATCACGTTCATGACTCACTTCCTCATCAACTCCTGGATCTAAAATCATGTGAGATGATACAATTTTACTTTCTATGCCTAGTCTTTCTTGGTCATACTATCTCATCTCCTATGCTTTGCAATATTTGGTCACATGGCCCACCCCACATCTGCTGCACATATCTGGTACCACCTCATGTTGCACATCATACTCAATTTCATTGATTAGTATGGTATAACATATAGGGTAAGTGGTATCTATCTCGATTGCCATCTGAGAAAGCTTGCTCCTTGTTCTACATGTAGTGTGGTTATCAATGTTGATCAATCTCCCTAGTGTGATGCTTATGTATGAAAATAGGGTTGTGACATGTAGATGTAATGGTATATCCAATATGTGCACCCATATCACCACTTATTTTGGCATCTCTTCAAAATTCTTTAAGGTTGGGTACCAGTCCCAGACTACTAGACAACATCCAAACAACTTCTAGTCATCTTTTCAATATGGTTGTACCATAAAATGTCCTATATTTAGTTCATACATATCAAACCTCTGTTTGGGGTTCTGGTTCCATATCATCTTAATCTGGTTCCTCGTTGTCCTAAACTCTACACCAGTTTCAAGTATTCAGATGACCATTATGTACTTCCACGACTATGCAAGGTTATTCTCTACATTTGGATCAACGGTAATGGCAAGGCACCCATCTATGTTTCTTAGCTTGATATCAGTGAGATATAACCAGTCTTTGAATAGATATTCCAAGAAGAAGTCCATATTTTTTCCTTATCCCGATTGGTTAGATCGGTCACCTCCAATGAAATAACTAAAGGAGACTTTCCCTCCCAGGTTCCCATCAATTTCTAATACTTTCTTGGTTTGAGTCTCATGTGTTGCTATAGTCATAGAAGTGAGAGGCACATTGTTATCCTCAAGGCTTGCTGTCAGATCTCCCATGACCATGTCTTATTGATTGTTTTGTTGAGATCCCTACATACTAGTGTACTAAAAGTCTATTCCAACATTAGAAATCGAAACCCCAACACCCTTCACCTTGCCTCCACCCAACCTAGGCAGTTTATCATGGTATTTTCACCCTCCCTGTGGATCAAAAACATACATTATGTTTCTTTCAACCCCTTATCTTCCTATGTGCCATGGACCTTATTTCCTCTGTCGCCTTTGGGTCCCCTATAGTGCCTCTTCTAGTCTCCATTATCTTGGTATCGTCTAGAGTTTAAGAAATAAGTGTTGGTAAGGTTTGCCCAAAGATCCATTCATATGATGATTGACACGACATATACCATAAATGATTTGATTAATATTAATTAAGGCAAATTTCCAATTTATTATGTTTCGTTCAATTATGAGATAATTAGGAAACATTATGAATGTAAAGAGAATGATGTTTACTCAGTGACATATGTTGTCAAATAGAATACTTGAATGATGAGATCATATGGATGTTAAGAGTGGGCATATACATTCTTATTATGTCCCTAGTCAGTTGTTACTGTGGAAGGTTGATAGACACCAGTAACACAAAAGGCTAGAGTGTTGGTTGGTTGATGAAAAAATATCATCAGTCATGATATGGCTATATGAAACCAAACACATAGATACATGTTAGGGAACAATGTATATGATAGACCCATCGTGAGAGTGATACATGCAAAACATCTTTGGTGGTCATAGTCATCTCTCATAGTGAAAGGTGGTTATTATGATTATTAGACCCGAAATCACTACACTCATCACATGTTGTTGGGTACGCTTTGACATCATCAAACACAATCCTGAAATATAGGTTGTTATAACAGTGATTATTGGGTGACTTTGACACATGGGGACTGACTGTGAGTGATAGTTTTAGGATTTGTCCCTCGTATTGGTGTATGATATCATGGACACTGATAAGAGAGACTGAGAAACACATGTGTATGCACATGTGAATCAATATATGATATTGAGGTTACATTATCTCAGACAGACTGCTCTTCGATTAGGTAATAAGAGATGAACATTGAGAGGATGATGAGTCCATGCCTCATGTTCACTATCGATATTAGAGACAAAGGAATTATACAATCACTACAACACCTTACACAGATTGTAGGTTGAATTTGTTCTCCAACTTTCTATTCACTTGGGTAGCACTGATGTGTGACTAGGCACCACTCTATGCTTGCGATGTCATAAGATAGTTATGAACATTCACTGCCAACATGGCATGGGACCTATAGGGTCACACACATAGGAACTCGTCTATAAGAGGAGTTGATCTTGAATGGCAAATGAATTGACTACTAGAGTGTCTAAGTATTCAATTCACATAACAGAATAGATGGATTGGCTGACTAAGATGCCAAACAACCATTTCACTATATGAGATGGCTATTTTGGTAGCTAGACAGACGTCTCAAGTTTTGAGATGATTGTTTGGGTAGCCTGGCCGATCCACGTACGAATTGGATGAGTTCTACCCTTTGGACCAACATGTTCAATGTGATTGAACCAACATGATCATCTTGAACTCACTAAACAACCATCTGGGTGAGAGAGACAGGCATCTCATATGGATGAGATGGCCTCGATGGAGCCAAACAAAGGTACAAGAAAGTTCTAGATACTTTCCTAAAATCGCTTCAATTGCACAAGTTCCTGTGGTGTAAGGAAATTAATGTCTGCATTAATCGAGAATCAATTTACCAAATTTTTGTATAACTAGGAAACATACACATGACCGTCTCATAGGGCGAGACAACTGTCCCACACTCCAAACAACCATCTGGGAGTGCCAAACGACTGCTTGAATCTTCACATATTATGAAAATTCAAGATCTTTTGTTCCCTTCCACTCCCATGCAATCCCATACAGATTGTGAACCATGACCCTAACTCGCCTATAAATAAAGGGGTACTGGGGGCTTCTCAAACTACAAAATAGATAACTGAGAATCAGTTCCTATGACACATGTTGTCTTCTATGGTTTTGTAATCACAAGACCCAAGCAAGTCCTACATGAATAGGGAGGGATAGCTATGGGAAAGAATAGCTGAGTACAGTTGTTGTAGGAGAATAGGTTGGTGAGTAGTATACAAAAGGGAGGGACAACTCCTTCTTATCCATTCTTGTTGAATGACAAGAGTTCTAGTTGATTCGTATGGACTACTCTAGAGGCAAGAGTCATTTGGTTGTTTCTTAGAGAGCAAAGTCAGCCTACAATCCATGGTGAGACCACATGAGCATTGTAGAAGTTGTTTGTGTTCATTGTTCATGGTAAAGACCAGGAGCTGCACTACCACCATCCAACAACAACTAGCAGACAGTTGCAAAGAAGTGAGTCGTTGTCGTTGGACTTGATCCAAGTCCAGGTATAGCTCGCTAAAATAATCCTTCCTATTTCATAATAGTTGATGCGGTCTTGCTTTTATGGGAATATGAATAGATTAAAATTTTGATTTTTCTGCCTTATTTGGTGTCCGTATTTCCCATCAATAAGAAAGGAAATGTTTAGTGTATAATAAGTAGATAGAATTTGAAAATTCCTTAAATAATTAAAGTAAAGAGAAATAGATGAGCATGTAATTCTTAAAACTAGGGTAAGAAATGCACATGAAATGAAAGAAAATGATGGAAATGATGATCTTGATTAAGGAAAGACAATTACATGATATAATAGGAAATATTAAGTGTGTACTTATATAGTGAACTCTAATGCATTTCCATACTATTTTTTGATTCAAATTCTCTATAGAGTAACTATTTAGTTATAGTCATATGTACTCGACAGGTTCCTTTTCGTGAAAGGAGACTAACTTTAAAAAAAAGATGATTAAGAAAATGAACGAGTCTTATAAATATGATTTGTATGCAAAACATGAAAGCTTTATAAAAGAATGTTTGACCGTTGCATGAGTCACATGAATAGAAATAAAGGATATATCACATATTTCACATAAAAAGAAACAAGTATGGAGAATATTAATAAGAAATACAACTTGATAAAGTAAAATGATAATAGTGAGCATGTGGCATAAAAATATAGACAATAGTCATGATGAGGAACAAGATCATAAGAGATAACAAAAGTTAATGCCAATTGATGGTTCACTAGCACACAATGAGAGAATAATGGAAAGTAAAGAAGGGTTTGAAACATGTGGAGGTAATATAGATGAAAAAATATTATTAGATGTAATAAAATGCTAAATAATCAAGTCTTCTAGATAATAACTAACTAAACCTAGATATGAGAAATTTGTTAAGTTAATACTTGAAGGATTTAATTTGAAATCTCACAATCATATTCTCTTTGTATTTTCCTTAGCGAGGGAAACATGGGGAGATGTGACAAGAAAATAAATTTTAAATGATGCATAACCACCATGATGGACAAATCAATTGAATGTAACAATGACACATTAACTAATTATGGAACCCCAATGAGGTAAATAAAGAAACTAACTTACCAGAAATGTCAAATAAGAGAAAAGTAATTCAAGTGATAAAGATAAGGAAGATTTCAATAAACTTCAAGAGAGCTAAAGTTTGGTTTTTGAATCAAGGAAGGTAAATTCATGTTACTATGAATTTAGGTTATTAATGAAAACCACATCTTAGAATGTTTGGGGTTATATCATTTCAGGGGATTTCACCAGTAATTTGACATTGATGTTGGGTTTTTATGACCTCAGAGTAGGCAGCAAAAACAAAAATTTTGTTGGCCATTAACCAATAACAGGAGATTGCATCAACAACTATGTAATGGAAGGATGGTTTTAGCAAGATATACCTGGTCCTGGGGCTTGTCCAGTGACGATACCTCATAGCCATGTGTGGTCTTCAATGCCATGTCTTGATTGGTGTTTGTGCAGCTCCTGGTCTTCGCCATGGACTCTGGCCTCCACCACGGACTATGGTTGATGTGTCCTCCTGAGCGGAAGACATCTCCCACCTCTGCAGATAGTCCACACGGACCTCCTGGGACTCCTATCATTCCTGAAGAACTGGTAGGAAGGAACCGACCCTCCTATTGGTGTACAAGCACCAACCTACTCTCTCAAACTCAGACTGCTTTTCTACAGTTGTCTTTCCCTCACTATGCCTCCCTAGTTGGGTAGCACTTGCTTGTGCTCTCTCAGTTACCAGATACATAAGACAACAACTCTGTACAGAAATTGATATTCAGAGTTGTGTGTACTAAGAAGCCCCCAATACACCTCTATTTATAGTAGAGGACAGGGTCAGGGTTCCCAGTCTATTCGGGAGTAGAAGGATCTAGAAATTCCATGAATAGTTTGTATTGCGGTAGGTGAACCGATCATTTCATAACTGAAATGGTTATTTGGCAAGGTGAGTCGATCAGTTCACTAGTGAATCAGTCAGTTGGGAGTGTGGTTGTTTCACTTCCCAAACTTGGCTGCAATTGACTTTCCTCAATCATTTTCAATTAATTCAAAGATTAATCCTTATTCCAATCGAATTGAACAAGTGAAACATGAAAGTTTTCTTCCAACTGGGCAAATCCCAATTTCCTCTATTGGAAGGACTGTGAGTTTTCCGGTTCACCAAGTAAATTGGTCGGTTGGCTCACACCAGCCAATCGTCTCACAAGGGTGAACTGGTCGGTTGGCAGTCCTGACATTTCCAATGCAGTCTCCAATTGACCTGGCACTCTAACCAGCTAGTTAAACACTTGAACTTGATAGTTCTAAGTCTAGTCAGTCAATTGTATGTTTAATGGAGTACCTAAACACCTTTAGTCTCAATATAAACATTATTAATGGACAATCTCCTCTTCCAGGGGCATCCTATGCGTATGACCCTACAGGTTCCCATTTACTTTGGCAGTGAATATTCATAACAACTTATGACATCACAAGCAATGAGTGGAATCTAGTAACTCATCATTGCTACCCAAGTAACTCATAAAGTTAGAGAAAAACTTCAAACTACAATATGTGATTAGTGTTACAGTGATCGTATAGTTCCATTATCACTGACATCTGGATTGAACTCGAGGCATGGAACGTCATCCTCTTTAACATTCAATCCATGTTCCTTGACCTAGAGCAGATTGTCTAAGATTCATGTGAATTCACATATCACATATTGAATCACATGAGTATGGCCATAGAATTCTCAATCTCACTATCAAGGGGCCCTAGATATCATACTCCTTGTAGGAGGGACAAATCCCATCTATATCACTCATAGTCTATCCCTATGTGTCAAAGGAACACAACCATCACCTTTGTAACACTCGTGTTTCAAGAATGTGTTTGATGACATCAAAGTATACCCAATGACATGTGATGAGTGCAGTGATTCAGGTCTAAGAACCACTATCACCACTATCACTACGAGAGATGATTGTGACTACCATTCCATGGTATCCATGTATCACCCTCATGGTGGGTTTGTCTGATATATTGTTCACTAATATATATCTATGTGCTTGACTTGATATCACATATCATGACTAATGAGACTGTCATGAGTTAACGCACACTCTAGTCTTATGTACTACTATTATCTATTTTGCTTCCACAGTAATATTGGACTAGAGACATAAAAAGAATGTATGTACTCTTGTCATACATATGGTCTCATCGTTCAAGTCATGTACTTAAAAGCATATGTCATCGAGTCTCATCATTCTATAGCCATCTATCATGTATGTGTCATCATCTCATGACTGAGACAAACATAATAGATGGAATTACCTTTATTATTATCAAATCAGGTATCTAATGCCTCATTTCAATCATCATATGATTGTCTCTCTGGGCATACCATACCAACAATTGAGTACTAACAATGTCATATAGCAAGAACCTAAGATTAGAAATATGAGAAGTAAACTAAAAATTGTAGAAATATAATGTTTAAAAGTAGAAACTTAGAAATATAGATACAAGAACATGGAAATGATTAGGAATTGTGGATAAATAAATTTGAAATACAATAAGTGTGAATTGAATAAAATGAGATGTGTCATATGAGCAAAGTGTGATCTAAAATAAATTTTTGGAGTGATAGAAACAATGATGGATAGCCCATTCTGGCCTCAGATATTTTAATGTTAGATACATCAAGTTTCAATGATAAAAAATACAATGATATATAAGTAGAAGTAAGTAATAATGAATAAGAAAGAAGTGTGAGAAAATAAATGGTTTTCATTAATATACAAGTGGCATACCAAAAGATGTACATTTGGTTAGATATGATTTTAGTTAACATGTGCAAGAAATATATATATTTTAAAGGATTCTTATTTATGATATTAGTCGTTCATACTAGTAATCCATCTCAGTATTGTATAGTTATTAATAATCATAGTATTCTAGTTAATGGGTGATTTGATATTGGAATACCACAATAGTAACTTCAAAATAAGGAAATGAACTCTCTTAAATAACTTTTATGTGATTTAGGACTTTGGTATAGATTGAAGTTTATAATTTGATATAGTTAGATAGGATTACCATTACTAAGGTAACAACTCATGAGAGTATGACAATTTTGAAAATATTTCATTTTCATTTATCTTTCCTAGTAATCTATTGTGATATAAGAAAATATTTCACTATAATTGAAAGGATTTGTTTAAAATCAGTAGTGATTAAAAGAGAAATAAAGGACTCAATGATTAAGCTAGTAATCATACAAGAAATATAATTATAAGTGAATTATATGCTTTAAGAAGTTTAAAAGAAATATGGAATGCACTTTTCTTACATATTTATGTTTCTAGGATGAAACTGCTTAAGAGGGAGAGATTGTGATGACCTAGTTTCATCTTATCCATTTAATCAGAGTTACTTGGATGATTACATGTTTAACTGGAGTGAATATTGTTTAATATTAATATAAAAATATAATTATGATGTTTTTGAAAAATAATGAAACATTTTAAGCATGAATTTATCTTGAATATTTAGCATTTGCGAACTATAAACCCTAGTCTTCTACAATTAAGGTATTGGAAGCATATAGATACATAACTTGATAAACACAGTGTTGTAGTATATCATTTTTGGTATTTTACATGTAACTATTTTTTCCTTGAAATTTGATTATAGTCTGGAAAAGTCTCATTTTAGTGTTTGTGGAAAATTTCAAAATTTGTGAGTGTTGGCTAGATCTATTTGTCGCCGCAATTCCACCCAGGACAAACTCTACCAACCAAGCATTTAAGCTAAAATATAGTAGCATGATGCTTCATTTTTATTTATTTATTGGTTTATATTCTTGGTATTAAATTTTAAACGTATATTTTAAACCCTATTCCTGATGTTGGTTTAAATTTTAATATTTTTAGAGTGTGTTTGAAGGACCCAAAAAGAATGATCTCGGCCAACGATAAATTCTTCCCAAATAAAAAAATGTAATAGGTACTTGTTTGCAATTGTTATAAGAACCTCAATTGATATATATCTCTAATCTAAGACCCTAGTATCTCCAATAATCCATAATGTCACCAGAGAAACAAAATTTTTGAGAGATAAGTAGAGTTATGTTTGGAAGAAGAAAGAGGTGGAGATCATCACCTAGGGTTTAATCTTCCTAGGAGTGATGAGATTAAGTAACTTGTTCTTCTTTGGAAGGATTTTGTTGGTTATTCTTCTCTAACTTATATTGATTCCATCCCTCCTATTATTTAATCAAAATGATATCAAATCATATTGTTTTATCATTCATTCTCTACAATTCTTCTTTCCTAGGGCTATTTAGTTGGAAGGAAAAAGAATGTGGTTGATTTCTTGAAGTTCCTTCTATATAAAATAGTAAATTTTATATATGCTTTTCACTTCAAGTCAATAAGAGAATTAGAAATAGTTAATATTCCTAATTTAATTATTTTTATGAAGAAATGATATTAGAATATATGTGAAAAATCTAGAGTATAATTTAGAAAGATATTTCAGAATTCTACATGAAAATATTGAAATATAGGGATTTTAGAAATATCCATATTGCAGCCAAACTAAGTAAAGAATATTAGTGCTTTGAATACTCTTTTACATTGGTAGATGGTTCAACAGAATGTTACTATACATGTACCAAGCATCACTTAGGGATTCTAATTGAAATCATCAATATTTGTCTGATATCTTCATATATAGGGTGAAACTGTAGATGAGTGAAAATTAGGAGTTCTATGAATAAAAAAAATGAAATCCAATAGAATTGGCTCTTTTATATATTATAATCAATTTATTTTATATTCTTGATGCTTGACACTTATGTGAATGATATATAAATCCTAGTTCAATTTCATACAAGGATTTCATATGCATGTTTAGTTATATGTGAGCTAGTAGAAATAGTATCCTTATAAGTCAAAGAATGTGTTGTGTAAATTTGTATGTACGAGTCAGGTTATACGTGAATGAGGAAAATGAAACCATGTTATTCAAGTATTTTCATTCCAATGTTTCTCAATATGATCAATGGAATAGCTTAGTACCTCAATTTACATTATTGATAACAAAAAAGCTTTGAAAAGAACTTATTACATGATACCGCTAAGAAATGTTGATTATATGATGAATAATCAAATTAAATAGTTAATTAGTCATTAGATGCCCAAAAAACTGTGGACTCCTTGTAAAGGTTTGCACTATAGTGGAAGAAATGGCTTGTCCACTGGTAGTGCCTAGGAAAGGAAGTTGGAGCGTGTCGGTAGGGCATGAGGGGTTAAGCCCATTTTGAAAGCCCTCATGAATGTGTTGGTATGTATGCTCTGAGAGCCAATCATGGGATGGTTGGTGGGATACATTGAGATTGATTTGATAAACATCAAAGGCAAGCTTCCAATTCTTTCTGGTTCAGTCATATGAGATAATGATAGTACATATTGAATGTCTAGAGAATGATAGTACTCAATGACGTATGCTTTCAGGTTAAGGACCCGAATGATGAGATCATACAGATGCTAAGAGTTTGTACATTCTTGTTATGTCCCTAGTCAGATGTCATTGTGGAAGGTATATAGACAACAATGACACACAAGACTAGATTGTGGTGTTGGTTGATGATAGAATCTCATTAGTCATGATATAGAGATATCAAACCAAACACATAGGTACTTGCTAGAGAACAAGTGTACCGGAAAGACCCACCATGAGTTTGACACATGGAACCATGACATGGTAGTCACAGTCAGTTCTCACAGTGATGGTGGTGAGTGTGATTCTTTGACATGATATCACTACACTCTACACATGTCGTTGGGTACACTTTGACATCATCAAACGCAGTCCTGAAACATGGGTTGTTATAAAGGTGATGATTGGGTGGCTTTGACACATGGGGCTTTTGAGGGGTGAGTGATCGATATGGGATTTGTCCCTCCTGAGGGAGTTTGATATCCATGGCCACTAGATGAGTAGGATTGAGATAGGCGTGCACACATGTGTGAATCAGTATGTGATATTGATGTCATACGTATCTCCTCCAATCTACTCTAGGATCAAGAAAATGAATGATCATTGACAGGATGACTGTTCCATGCCTCGAGTTCATTTGGGATATCTATAACAAAGGAATTATACATTCGCTGTAACACCATTCACGGATTGTAAGATTGAAAGTTGTTCTCCTACTTTCTATTTCACTTGGGTAGCACTGATGTGCGACTAGGCACCGCTCTTTTCTTATGAAGTCATAAGTGTTATGGACTTTCACTGCCAACGTGAAATGGACCTGTAGGGTCACACACATAGGATTTAACCTGGGAAAGGAGTTTATCCACAAATGATATTTAGATTGATTACTAAAGGAGTTTAGTATTTCAATTAAACACTCAATTAATTGATAGCTCAATATCATAGTGTTCAAGGTGTTGGACCAGTTGATTAAGAGTATCAGATTGATTAAAACTGCAATTGACTGATTTGCACAGTCTGCTGCTCCAATCGATTGGCTCATGAGATGAACTGATCAGCTCAAGTTTTTGAACTGATCGGCTCATGCTGTGAGACGATCGGCTCATGTGTCACCAAATGATCGGCTCAATCATTGAACCGATCAGTTCGTGTGACCAACCGAGATTGTTTGGAAAATAAGAAGACTATTTTGCAAATATATTTGTTTCACATGTAAAAATTCGATTTGGACAAGGACTAATATTGGATTAGTTGGAAACGAATATGTAAAGTCAATTTGAGTTGGATCAGGACCGTGAACCGATCGGTTCAGGACTCCAACCGATCAGTTGAGAGCCTCAAATGATCGGCTCAGGTCCCAACCGATAGGCTCAGGGGCCGAAACGATCGGTTTAGTTAGTGAAATGATTGGTTCAGCTGCCGCAACATGTCAAATTTGTGGAAAATCTCGAACCCTTCTACTCCTGTGTTAATCCCGCATTGCCCGGGATAGAGAACCCTGTCCCATGACCCTCCTATATATAGGGGTATTGGGGGATTCTCTGAGAAAGAACAACACAACTCAGAACACCATTTGCTCTGCAAAGTTATCGTTCTCTCTGGTTGTGGTAACCGAGAGAGCTCGAGCAAGTGCTACCCAATAAGGGAGGCACATCAAGGGAAAGACAACTATAGAAAAGTGACTGGTGGTAGGAGAGTGTGTCGGTGACTAGTACACTGACAGAAGGGTGCAACTCGTACCAATTCCTTGTGGGACAAGGAGATCAGAGTTCCAGGTGGTCTATGTGGACTACTTTAGAGGCGGGAGACTTCTACTGCTCAGAGGATAGCTGTCAATCATGGTAGTCTCGGTGATACCAGGATTTGTCAGTCCCGATGAGACCAGGAGCTGCACAGACACTGTCCAAGACCGGAGGTGAAGACCGCTCAAGCCGTGAGGTATTGTCACCGAGCAAGCCTCGGGACAAGGTATGATTCTGCAAACCATCCTTCCTATTGTATAGACGTTGCCACGATTCCTTTGCTTATGTGTTTGGGGGAGAAGAAAATTTTAGTTTCCGCTGCTTTATCTGCCTCCCCTAAAACCCAACAGTGGTATCAAAGCCACGTCAACTGCTCTATACTTTATGATTATCGATATGATCGATTTTGATTTGTCGCCTTTATTTATTTCTTACGATGCAAATAAAATTGGCTTTATGCATGTCCAATCCTAAATCCACAAATCCCAATATACATATATGATATGTAATATGAATGCACTCGATATGCGTCACCCTTAAATGAGTTTTATGGTGGATGTCTAGCGTGGTTATGGCCAATAAACCCTATATCTGTGTGTGGTTGATTGTTATTGCTTGCATCTCGATCTGTGCACTGATTCTCTTTCTCTATTTCCTGATGTAACTCAAGATAACTCGATATTTCTTTCCTACCTTTGCTCCCCCCGAATGTAACTTGGGGTTTCTCAATTCAAATGTAAATAGGATAGAATTTTATTTCATGTTATGTCAAAGAACGGCGGACAAACTAACTACGATGGAGACGATCGGTTTAAGGAGTGAACCGATCGGTTGATGACTGGTTCGAGGGGCGAGTCGAGCGGGTGGCGGCCATGAGGAGATGTATGATGACCAAGGGAACCGATCGGTTGGAGGAACCAATCGATCAGCTGGTGGCACCCAACCAACTGGCCTAATGGCGAGCCGATCAATCATGGAGATGAGTTGATCAAACCCAGAAAGGCAAAGCACAGAGTTTATCTTGTACATGTTGCATGTGATGTAGACCTAGATGACTGTGATTCCTCATGGCTCGAGGAATCACATTAGGATGGTCATAATCATCGCTTTTATCATTCTGCATGTTTTCTGTGGGATATAGCATGTATATGATACATACTATATATTGTGGTGATTGGATATGTATATGTACCTATAAAAACCAAATCCCTCATTAAATATTAAAGTTTTAGATGACTTCCATATGTGACACATGTGAAAAGCTTGATCGGCCAAGTGTGGGCACGCCCTAGCGCGGTGCACCGTCTATCTCATGGAAGTATGAAGGATGGATATGTGGGTCTGCCCTAGCAGGGTGCATATTCATCGTGTTGGCTTTGGGTCAGACTTAACAAGGTGACCTAGATAGGATCTAGCACCTTGTGGCATGGAGGTGATCATGGCAAGGAGTTGCATATGACATCTTTCAAGAGTTGCGTATGATGAAATTGGAAAGAGTTGCCTACCTGGAAGATCTAAGTTGTGGGTGGCAGCCCTAGCTGGTCCATGACCTAGAGGATTTCAGGATCTTGCCCACTAGAAGGTTGTGCACTGCAATCTTCAAATTGATGGTGAGGGCTATCAATTTGAACTAAAATAGTGGGAGTGATAATTAATTAAAGTCCTAATTATATCGTTAACTTTTCAAATCAATCAAATAAGTCAAAATTGAGTTTTGGACTAAAATTGTATATTTTCCTTTTGTAGTACAAATGGCAACAAACAATAATCACTTTTCTTTGTGATCGGTCCTTGAAAAGGACAAGCTGAATGGGACTAACTTCCATGACTGGTTTAGGACATTGAGAATTGTTCTCACTCAAGAGTGAAAGCTCTATGTCCTAGATACTCCAATTCTAGAGGAACCTGCTCCAACCACACCAAAGGGAGAAAGGGATGCTTACAAGAAGCATTCTGATGATGCCATTGATGCAAAGTGCTTGATGTTGTGCTCTATGAACCACGAGTTGCAGAGACAACATGAGAACATGGGTGTCATTGAGATGATTCAGCATCTCAGGAACATGTATGAAGATCAAGCACAGTAAGAGAGATATGATGTCTCTAGGGCACTATTCAAGTGCGTCATGATAGAAGGAGATCCAGTTGGTCCTCACACACTCAAGATGATTCACTACTAAAAAAAGGTCTTTAACTATATAAAAAAAATTTAGCGAAAACCCCATATTTTGTAGCAAAAGGATTTGACTACATATTTCTTTAGACATACAAATTGTAGTATATGCTCGTATAGATAAGACCTTTAACTATATTTTTCAAATATGTAGTTAGATAATCCATTCGCTACAAATTCATATGTATCCATAAGTGTAGCTAGATATTGTCGTAACATATTTAAATATAGGTATAATTATAGCTAAATGTATGCCTACAATTGTATATATAGTTAGCATGTAGCAAAAATAATGAGTTAATACAAATTATATGTAGTTAATGTGATAGGGAAAGGAAAAAACTACTGCACACATATATATGTAGTTGGATTATGAACTAGCTACATATGTAGTGCCACATATACATATATGTGTAGTTTGATTATTCATATATTGTGTAATTAGTCCAGAAGCTCTTATAGTAACAAATTTGTAGTAGTTAGACCAAGTTATGCTCTTTATGCCAACAAACTTACTTTCATTTATACTAAAACATCAAATGTACATGGGGAGGATGTATACCTTGCCCCTATTACATAATGTGTACAAAGAAAAGGATATACATATACTAATAAATTCGGTGAGGTCTACACGCATCTTGGAAAAAGAGTATGTATCTTTCTCGACCAATTTTAGAATCATTGTTGTCTTCTCCTTTTGTTCAATGAGTTAGCGATAGCATGGGTTCTTATGTTGCACAAAGTTGTGACCTTGTGACACATTGGCCCTTCATCCAATTTCCTTGATGAGTGGCTCGATTTTGTTGAATGGAAGAAGTCTTGATTTGAAGATTGTAGCATCGCCCCTCATAGTGACATCTTTCTATTACAGCTTGGACCATCCATACATGTTCTAGGAATCTTCTTTGTACTCTGTTTTGTTGGACTTGATGTAGACCCAAAGAGGAATTCTTGTTTAGCAATAAGTTTACATTGAGGCCTTTTTTATCATGCATCATATATGTATCAAAATTGCAGTCATTGAATAGAATAATTATTTCATTCATTTTTAAGCTGCACCTTACTTGCAATCTTCGTCATTCCTGCTCTTCCCTCAAAGTAGTACAATCTTTAAGCATGGATAGAATCTGAACCTGCAATAGTTAATTACATAAAGAAAGGTAGATGATAAGAGACAATTTGTTTAGTGTAGATTTTTTACCGTTTTAGGGCTTGGTCTGGTCCACCATTACTGCTGGATGAAACCAGAGGACATATCCTCGACATGTGGCTGAATGCACTAGATGCTCTGATCTTGCTATAGAAATGGTTGTTGCATTGGTCGTCGCATCCATTGCCTTCAAGGATAACAAGGTTTACTCTGAGAAGCTAATCCACGGTGCCGAGACATTGTGGAAATTTGCTAGGCAGCATAAGGGGAGGTATGGCGATGGGGCTGATGCTGCCCTTTTCTATAACTCCTCAAGCTATTGGGATTATTTTGTGTGGGTGGAGCTTGGCTTTATTTTTCGACTTAAAATAATTCTTATCTTTTGCTCGTGACTAGTCCTGAACTTGCCAAGCTTGCTGGAGCTTTTTGGGGCAATCTGGATAAGGGAGTGCTGAGCTGGGACAACAAGTTAGTGGGTGCTCAAGTGAATACTTAATGCAAATTCCCTACTTAATTGCTAAGAAGTGCAGTAACTACTGGTTTAGCCACCCAAAAAAATTTTGTAGTACCATATATTAGTTAATAGCAAAAGTTTTCAGTTCATTGGAAAATCAAGTATGACTGAATTAAAATAAGACAATTGATTTGCTAGAAACATAGGTAAGCATTCCAAATATAGACAATAAACATTGGTTAATCTCATCTTAACTGATATATTTGTTGGTGTGACACTCTAGCTTTCCTGATTAATTGGAAATTGGTAATATAGGCAAAACATCAGAACCTTGCACATATGGAAGCATAAATAAGAATGCCACTAAGCAATTGTAGTCCTATGGAGAATAGGTGAATTACTGTACCAGATTTTTTCCACAGATAAATTACAAATATCCTTTTGTATCCTACATCAGAATTTGGATGATTTGAATGATACTGAACAACTCATTCTTTATAGATCTTCACTGAAGAAATCTCAGTGGCTTTGAAATTATAAAGTTGTATGCAGTGGAACCATACATAAATACGTTGTATCATGACGCTAATAAAAAGATATGCTTATTATGCAAATCTAGGAAGTTACATTTTTTTATATGTGATTCCATCATTACCAGTGTTCAACCTGTGGTTTTCTAGGTAGATTGGTCTGTAATTCTACAACTAATTCTGTATTGTTGACCTGAAATATCTTACAATATAAATTTTTTATGATCCACCATACATTCATATACTTAACCTAGTAAATTATTAAAGTTTGATTAATTTAGTTAATTAAGTGTGGTTTTACTGTGTATGTATTATATCCAATGAGACTCAACCGCAGCCCATGATCAATGTATGGTTTGCTGGGTTGTGATGAGAACTTTAGAACAGAGCAGCTGAAGACCAAAATGAGGACAAGCAGATGTTGAATAAGCAGAGTTCTTCTCTACGTGACTGATGTTTTGCATTTTGCCAGCTGAGTTCAAAGCTTTTGTTATCTAAGTTTGGCAATATTTTCAAGTAACTAAACTATTATCTTCGAGTCCTTTGCTGCATAAGAAAGATTATAACTATTTATCAGGTATTATAATACAACAGTAATAATATAGAGCATTTTATCTAGGGAAAATTTATCAAATCCAGTAAAAAAATATCAATACATGATCAAAACGTTATTAAAGTACCAGCAGTTATGAAAACCCACAATTTAATCAAATTCAGAATCTATGATGAGACATTATCCAGAAAGTATGGATATTGCATAATTATATCTTTTTGCCAATGATAGGAGGCTTTATTTATTAGCCTGTCCTCATCTTGTAGTTATAACATCAAAAAGTCATAGTGGTGCTTTTACTGAGGTAAATGGCAGAAGAAGATTGAGGAAGGACCTCAGATACAACTCTAAATATGATAATCTACCCAGGCTTCCTACGCTTGGTACTTTTATAGAGATCCACCAAATATCCCTGATAAGATCCTTACCCCCATTAGTATCGGTGGGTTTAAACAGAGAGTATATCATTTCTAACCTGGGTAACCGATTCCTAACAACAGCTATATACTTGGAGATTAAGGGCATTCCCAAGACCTGACAATTGCAGCTATTGATGGCTTTGCGACTGCCCATGGCACTGATGGGACACATCCATTCATAGTCTAATAGTTGGAACTTGGGAGATCGTTAGCATGGATGAAGGATTCTCAACATAGAGTATAGTGCATATGACTACACGCTTAGCATTAATCTTCAAAAGAACGATCATCAAGTATGAGTAGGACATTAGCATATAGGAAGTGCATAACATCACAGTAGTGAGCATGGTGATGAATTAGACTAATCAAGTTAGAGGATCATAATACTTGAGCTCTATCTGATGATGCTTTTTGAATAATCAGACACAATCATACAATTATAGTTTGGTGAGATTGTAAGTTGTTGAGTACAAGGCTGAGTAGGACTGCGGAAAACAGAAAGTGATTCACGTCAGAAATCACCAACAAGTTAATTAATAGACTACCTAATAATGTGAATAAGAGATGAAGCCAACCACTCATATTGAAAACATTAGGATACCAATAAATACCATTGCGTGAGGCTTGCATGATGAAATGAACCATATAATGGGAGATTTCATAGGTGAATCCAAACTCCAAAAACTATCTTTGCAAGTTTTGTGCAGACTGCAGATTTTGTGCAAATAGAAATAACTTTTTGATGGTTATTCACAAAGCCATTGATGTATTAATCAAAGCATGAATACATAGGAAATGTGATAAATGAAGTAAAAAGACAAGATATATCTGCAACCTCGATAAGGAATAGTGATACGTACCAATATTTGTAAACTCTCAATGATTTGCCTTCATACTTCACTCATCACCTACCGAGCAGTTCATCCTATACCAAAACATGCTCAAATGCTAAAATCATCTAAGAAAAAAGATATGCACAATATCTTTGCACATTAGTTCCCCTGCAACAAAAACAAGGAGAGAATAAGAGTTTGCAAGTCTATAAATGTGTCTCACTAATACTTGTTCACTTTGTATTCCTAATTCTGTAAGCCAATGTGGCTAAGCATTGAGCAAACTACTAAGTAAACAACAGAAAATACAAAATCAATCTATCATTATAACTAGTGTCATCTGAGACATGGTCAACTAGTAATACATAGGAACTTGGAGCTGATTCATGAAGAACAAATTGTTCTCCAAACTCTGTAATGATACTGATTAAGGGAACATATATTAATTGTATCTGTAGTTTTCTTCTTGGCAATTTCATTAGTAACAACGAACTAGAAAGTCTAGAGTATGTAGCTCTTACAAGAGCTGCATGAGTCATTTCATGGATCTGGTTGTCAAGAAACACGATGTATGTATCTAGTTTGCTGGTCTGTGCTAAATGGGCTGACCGTACTGCTGAAGACTACAACTATTATTGTATTAATACTAATAATTGCATGTCCACAGAGTTGGGACAGATCTAGTGAATCGCACCATTCAACTAAAGACTTATTATAAATAGATACAAACTGAGGTGGACAATTAGTGAGCGCACGCCATCACTTGGAAATCCATCGTATTGAACGTTTAGCATATTATAGCCTAAGAGGCATAAATGACTGTAAGATGCCAAGACAGAATATTGAAGAGAATGAAATTAATAATAAGCCAATTTTGATCTCAAATCCAAACTGAAACAGAAAATTACAACTGCAAACAACATACATGATTGCTACATGCATTTTCTAGGAGCATGTGATGATATATACAAACAGGATACAATCCCAAGGCAAACATGTATAAAAGAAGTTTACAGAGGTGTTTATGCGAAACATAGTCGATAATATTGAGGAATTGTGGGTCAAAACATGAAAAATATACATCCAAGCTTCAGTCATCTTAAGTTACATTGGATTTATAGGTTTACATCTTTCCTCCTGAATCCTGTTCATCCCAGCATGTTCATTGTTGTCCTATGTTAGTTGCAAATTCCCAAAAAATATAAGAAAAGAAATTTAGAAATTTGACTACTTTAGAAAACAAGTAGTAGGCACCTATTTGGATCCCATTAAAATAAATAGTTTGTTTACAACAATCACGAACAAGAACAGAGTATATGACTAGGAAGGAAATAAATATTCCAGAAAATAATGTACTTATGAGCTATCTGGTCCGAATAACATGAAATGTTCCATCTTCAACATCATACATCTAACGATCAATGGCCAACGTGGCATACCAATGTAGCAGTTTTAGTTTTGTGGTTGGAGGTGAACCAAAAAAACAAAAATCAACTTCAATTATCTCTATAACATGACAAGAAATTCATTTTGAATAATCCTTTAAAGAACATCAGAATGCATGCCCTTGTCTTCGTGAACCCTCTAATTCTAGTGCAGAAATATCTAGAAACTATATATGTTATCTAGGACTCATATCCTATCAATATGGAGTCAAATTCAAGGGGGTTGAGCAGGGAGAATTGACATCAGCTATTGTCTTCAGTAATATTATCATATTAAATTTCCAAACCTTCTCTTTTAATATTATCTTCAGTAAATTTTCAAAATATTAAATTTCCGTAAATCAACTATTGAGAATCTGAAGGGAAATCCAAAGAGTGGTTTGATTACCCACACATTTGTCGTAGTATCTTGCAGACCAAAGATTATTTAGAAAGCTTTTTCTGAAAGCTCACGTACTCTCATTCAACTACTCAAATCAGAAGAAACATGGTTCAAGATGGGTACTAAGAAGGACCCAATATCCCTTCTACTCACAAATTTGTAGAAGTATCGTGCAGATCAAAGATTATGTACAACTTTTTCTGAAAGCTCACGTACTATCATTTAACTACTGAAATAAGAAGAAACAAGGTTCAAGATGGGTACTACTCACATAATCAGTTTAGGGCAGTGTGTCTCCTCCCCCTTCCTAGAAAATATCACAAACATAGCTCCATCGACCATTCCTTCTTTTATTTCTGGATACATGAGCAGTGGATAAAATGATGTCAATATCCACATCATATTCTAATTCATGGAGAGTTAGTGCTTCTCAAGGTGGGGGTATAGAGAAATCATAGCTTGCATTTGGTGTATCTGTAGAGCAGGAATCATAAAAATTACCCATTATTACAAATGAATATATTCCAAATTTCTGTAAGAAGGCTGAAAAAAGGAAAAACTATCCAAGATTCACACTATCTGTAGTGAAGATCAACAGGTTTCATTTCATTAAGGTCTAAATCATGAATATTTAAGAGTTTGTTAACCATTCGTAATCAATTTTCTCATTAACTTCTACTTGATACTATGTTCTATTGATGTTCCAATGTGGCTCATCAGGTTACTTCTACAAAGAACAATGTGCAAGTTATTCATTGTTCCATGTGGCATAAAATAATCAGGTGGGTAAAATATCATTTTTTTCATCAAAAAATAGTACAAATGTTAACTGTCTACCTATTCTACCACCCTCCTTCCTCCAACCAATACTTGCACCCTCATTTTTCTTCCTTCCAACTCCCTCTTCTGGCTCAACTTCCTCACTGGGTGCACCCAACAATACTTCCACCATAAGAAATTTACAAATGACAAAACAGGTAGCATTCAGCAACATCTATTGGCTTGCAACGCATATATGAGCAATGAAACTTCTTACTTGCAATGTATAGCTATCCATTTTTTAATCACTAGAAAGATCATAAAAAATCATGCCTCCTGATAGCCATAATGACACATGATTATATCTCTTTAAGGTGATTGAGTGTACGCTCCACCAACCAATTTATTCTAAGCTTGTAGCAGCTACTTCAAAGGAAACTTCAGAAACAAATGAGGGACTTGGAGCTGTTGAAAATGAAATTAACATTGTAGTCAAGGAAGTTGTAAAAAAAAGAGTAGTGATGGGATGATTCCAGTTGCATGTAGAGGGGGCTAAAATGTATACTCTTATTGCTTACGATGCAATGGTAGGCTGTGAAAAGAAGACAAACTTGAAACTAAAGATTTTAAAATAGTGCCGTGAAGGCATTAGAGGTATAAATATTGAAGGTCACTCTACAAATTTATTAGAGGAATAGGAAGAAGAGTATAAAGATTATGAGAGTGAATATTAGCAATGATTAAGAAAATGAAAAAGATACAAACAACAAGAAAAATAAAGTGCAAAAAGTTTCATGGAAATAAAATTTTGGTTGTAATGGATTCAATAGTAACATAGTGGTAATGTAACAAACAAGGAAAAAGTACTACACATTAGCAAAAGTACACCAATCAGATTGTAAATGGAACCTCGACCAAAATTTGTTAAGTTCATGTCTAATTCAAGCCTATTGAATGTCTTCACAATGCCCTTAGCAATATTTATATTTGGATAGAGGATCTCAGATTCTTGATGTTAATTATAGTTCAACGCTTAACAATTGCATGATTATCTACTCACAACAAACTCTTATGGATTACCATCTTTAACATTTCTTTTGAATTATTAGTCAAGTTATGATTAAATAGATGACTAGATGATCAAGCCACTGCCAGACATTCTGGAATCCATTTCTGATACTCTTTAAAGTTAGAAATGCATCTATATAAACATGCCTTAATATATAAATATTGAACGATTTTATTACGAATCTTGTTATCAGAAAATTATGATGACATTATCAAAGAATGCAAAAGGCTATGGAACTAGATCCCTCATATGTGATAGAACTATCCTAGAAAGTAGAGGCTCATAAGAAGGTTGAACAGTATGAGGTCGTTGTAGTAAAATTACTTCCATGTAGTGAGTGAATATATTGAGGTTTTTGGATGGACATGTCTAGGACTTGAAAATAGCAATGGCTATAATATTCCCCAAACAATATAAGGACCTATTCTTAACCAGGATCGAGGTTCATGGTCTCTTGATATAGTTTTTGTTGCACATACCCCTGTGACATGCTCTTTGGGTTGTGCTAGTTGTTTCCAATTTGTTTGACTAAACAAATACTGCGATTTCTTAAGAACTGACTACAGAAAAATCAAGCACCATTAACAAAGGTATCGTGTTTGAGAAAAATAGATTTAAATGGAAGATAAATTTATATAGAGATGTTTTGCAGAGCCTAGGTGGAGTTCTACCAGAAGACCAAGGTGGGTATAGTTTTCTCCTATAGACGTTGGAGATGCTTGAGTTCTCTCAACTACAATGGACATCTTGCAATCACAGACTATACGTTACTGTTTGGGATGTGAGTTGAACTTTGAGACAATGAAATCACATGTATCCCTTTGTATATCAACTGGATATACCTTTCATATTCTGCTCTTCTCATACTATAATGTTACATGAACTTTGAAATAAAACAAAATCATAGTTGCTCATTAATTGTGGTAAAAGGCTCCAAAAATTTTATTGACGTTCAGTGAATATGCCTGCATAAATGATGAATGTATATAGAATTGAGTGATTAGACCTAAGAGATTTTCTCAAATAATGGAAAATGTGATTATAAACCTTCTTACTTATAATGATTTTCTCATAATCCACCACATCCTCGTCTTCCACCTTGATTGGTTTTTGTCCTTCTTGGTATTCTTATCCTCTCTTTTTCCTATACTGATCTTCATTGCCTCCTTAAGTCATCCTTGAGTACCTAGTTATTGAAACAAGAAATGTCATTCTTTCCCTCTATACGTCAACCTTTCTGGAGAGTATAGATTACCAGAAATGAGCAAGTACTACCTCATAAGAACATGAAATATCCTAAAATTTATTATCAGCTTTAGCATCATCTTTATTCGCATCAGGGTGATATTTCTTTGCTAGATGAAATAGACAAAACCACACAGCATAGTACCATTCAGAATCACGTTAGTTTTGCAAGAAGAATAAACATTGTCGCATTACTAAATGCTGACAATAACTTGGAGCAAACCCCACAAGATGTTGTGACATAGCAAAGATCCTTTTAGCAAATAAAGTCCTAGAAAGAAGTAATCATTAGACCAAAAGCATACAAAAGGGGAAAAAACTGTAAATATCATAATCGGAGCTAGCTACTTTAATTGGAAGTTTAACTATGTAGCTTTATTCTAAGGACTCACCACAAGTGAAGAAATGAAAGCCCATGCAGCATTAAAACAATTTGTAGAGTGAAAAGCAGAAAGTCCATATAACACTTTATGTCATTTTCTTATACACATTGGGGAAGGATAATTGAGTATTAATCCATCACTAAGGCATTACATTGAGTTCCTAAAATGGTAAAGATTATTTAAGTGTGCTTGTAAAATGAAGCACCAATTCCCAGCCAATAAGCCAACAATCTAGTATTTTTTAGAATGAAACATCACCAGAATACACCTCCATGCAGCACTCTTGGCTGCCTGGCAAGAGCATGCAACATTTGTTACAAGTTGTATTGAAGAATAATATGTCATTTAAGCAAAGAAGGGACTAAGTTCTGCAACATCACTTTTTCCATATGCAAATAATTTCAATAGATAGAATTCACATAAAATGAGAAAGAATCCAGAAAGGAACACTTTCTTTCACCATTTTAGCTAGAGGCTTCAATCTAAAGGTTTCTATGGCATAATTATGCACAACAATTTGAAGAATTTTTTGTTGGCCAACAATATTCAAGTATCCCCTATCAGAAAACTAGCTTCAACTATCACAGGTTTGGGTGAAGAGGAACTGACATGGTCCTAGATAGCTGAGTGAAAACTCACCTCTTCACTTTATATCAGTTGAGATCGCAAAATCTTGAAGATAACAGCTCCCTTCTACCGTGGAAGCTTTTGAGTCAGAATTTGATGGTTCTTTGACAGTCATATAGGTTCATCACAGGTGTAGTGAAGCATTGAATGGTTGACAGTCTCTCTTGGTGAGTTATAGATGAAACAACCAGAGTCTGAGCAATATGTTTATCAAATACTCAGCTTTCTTGGGAATCTAATCAGAGAATAACCTCCACATAAAGTATCTTAATTTTGGAGAGTCCGTGAACATCCATATACTGGTCAACATTTTATGAGAATCTTATTTTTGTAACAACATGATGAAAACTGCACTTAAATCTTCTGATTCTTATTTTTTCTGAATGCATTAAGTCATGTTAGTGTAACTGTGTTCACTTTATTACTCTTGATTTTAGTTTCCCATATATACACTAAGGGTAATTGTTGGATGTGAAGGATATTTAAGGACACTAACATGGACAATGGTATAAAGCTCTAGTATGTAATTGTGAAAAAATAGACTAGACAATCTAGCACTTATTTACTAAGACTTGACTCACGCTGCAGAGTGGTAGACGCCATGTCTATTTGGATATCATACATAAAAGTTTGTTCAAACTAAAAGACTAAAATGATAGTTAAGATAGTAAAAAATACAGTAAACCTGAAGCACTGATGCCATAAATCAAAACATCTCCCTGAGGCTTGTGTATTTGTTCTAAATGGAGTCAATCTGAATCTGCTTGCAATTATGTGTGCACTCGTGGAGTTATCTGAATCTGCTTGCAATATTTCATGATTAGATAGTTGCCACTAACACTCCCACATTCATCTCTACATTTGTAGATATATTTATTGTATAACCAGGGACTAAAGACAAATGGACTTTCTTAGTAGGTATCATTAAATAAAATAATGACTAATGCAGTTAAATAGAAAAGCAAACACTTCAAGACACACCATAAATCGATTAGAGATTATGGAATAACAGGCACAAAGGCAATTGAGATGATAATCTGACATTCATTTAAATTATCATGATTAGTGGCAGCTCAAACGAAAAAGAGTGTATGTGAAATCTATAGAGAGTTATTACAATATTAATTATAATTTCTATGACCAACTGGGGACAATCTAAGCAACATAATTTATACAACCTTAAATGAACGATAAAAGACCAGATATTAAAGTTACATGTTAGCCTAATGCTGCCTCTACTTACCTGAATGTTGACAAAAGCTTTGTTTATGCATGTTACCTAGAACTTCATATAAGAACTTCTTGTTCTAATATGTGACTAGGCTTGTAATTTACATATTAAACTAGAAAGAACAAGCACTGCATGTAAGTTCTAGAAGTTTTGAATTCAACTAGGGAAGATGAACGATACCTAAATGCGGAAACTTTGACAAATGACAATCATTATGACACCCTAAAAGAAGGGATATCACGTCCTGCCATCAAAATTTTAGAATAACAAATCATTGTAAAGAAATATGGTAGCTCAAAGATGGTTCTTGCAAACACTGCAACAATTGCATATGAGCTGGTGGTAGACAATGACTTCCTTCTTAACCTAACATGAGGCAAAAATTAGTGAATCCATCATGTGCTATGGGTCTGAGGAGGAGCTATACACTAGGAGAAGCTCCATGATGTGTTAGGGCCACTACGATGGCTCCCAACTCACCGAACAACAAGTCCCCAATGACATTGACAGTGTAAGAGCACCTTTGCAGCTCCAAAAGCCAGTAGCCAAATGCTTACTATGAGAATCAAAAGGCTTACAACTCTAACAACCATAGGCAAAACATACAAGCGGGTCAACTTGGGAAAGAAACCAGAAACCCATGAACATTCATGACATTGCATAGAGCTTACAAAAACCAGAAGACTAATTCTAGTGACTAGTACCAGTTTAGAAGTCTTGAAGGGCCTTATTCCAGCATAACCAAGCCAACTAAATAGAAGAAAGAATCTCAAGGACCACTTGCCAAGCTCTGAATCAGATCTTGATTAGACTAATATGAAACATTCATCTACTTCATGAAGTCATCAATCCATAGTGAGCACAAATTCCTTAATCATAACGACACTTGAAACCAAACTCATAGTAGCCATACACAGAAGTTGATACATATAGCTAGCCAACAACATATAAGTCAAGATCAGAATAGCCATGAAAAAATATAGGATCAACAATAACATAAATAGAATAAGAGAGTTGATTTGGTAGAGATAAACTTCAATTAATAATCTCAGAATACTTGAGGTCTCAAAATACTAAATGAGTCAAAGAGAAAGATGAAGACATGTCCATAATCATCTGCCAAGGTCATGAATGAATCATTTAATTATTCTGTGAGGGAAAGATAGTCATTTTAACTCTATCGGACTAAGCCAAGACTGAAGAAGAAAACCCCTGTTAAGAGGTGCGTTGGGATTGAACACATTGGTATAGGACATTATTGGTCACTGGATAATGACCATAGTTAGTTGTAGGGTGCACGTTGGTATTCACAAGTGCAGTTTGGGTTCCTCTACTTTTTTTTAACCATCTACTCGCCTAAAATTGCAGCTGTGACAGAGACAGAATATGAACTATGGAGTCATCCTAACAATCCAAAACACCCATGCAAGGTATGTCTGACTATATCCAAGCTCATAACTATGACGTCTTATATATAAATGATTATCTATTAATACCTTATGACCAGAGTTTGAGTTCTAACCAATGTTCCTAGATCAATGCCTTTTGCTCACCAGATCATGAATACTCATAAAAGTAAATAATATGTTTGAAAAACATATTGAGGGATTCTCCTGTAGTACACTAAGTTGGGTAAAAGAATAGAAAGGAAATAGATACTGCCCAAAAAATCAGTGAGTAATTGTTAGTTGATGATCGTCAAGAAAGTGATCAAGTGTTATATAATTTATCTATGGTCAACCATCATCCAGAAACGGTCTCAAAGGATCACAGGAAAACTAGCACACAATTATTTTTGCATTATGACTAAAAGAGAGGGGGGATGTTGTTTTAGGACGGAATCATATATATTATAAGTAGACTGCCAAAATCTTAGTAATGTTTGGGACTGAACTTGTCCTAGCCAAAGAGGACAAAACTTTGAAACTTCCACCTTCACATGACAAGTATTAGATATGATAAAGGATAATAGCAATATGATTTACTCCATATTCTAGGAAAACACAACATGCCCAATTCATATGATACATGATGGAGAGGGAATGTGAAAGAGTAAATTTCTATGAAAGTCATTATAGACATCAATAGAGAAACATATAGGGTACACAATTTCTTTTGACATTTATGAAAAAGGAAAATAAACATACCAACTAGTTACCAATCAAGGAAGTTATGAAGGGTTGCAGAAAAAAAAATCACTATCATGAAAGACAAGTCCTTCTCAATTCTAATATATGTACTACTTCCTCTTAAAAACCCCCTAGGTAATATTATTGTTTCTAGGTCTGTCCGAATTCTCCTTGAAAGGGACATGGGATATCAGTAGATCTCATTCTCCTAAACTTCAATGGGTTGAAATGGCTATGGAGGACAAAAGTCCCAAACATAATCAAATTATATGGGTGGAAGCTTATGCAGGACAAACTTGTCACTGAAGAATACATTAAAGCATGAGGTTATCAAATTGCGTCGAGATGTTCTCTATGCAAAAAGAATATTGAAAATGTAGATCACCTTCTTTGGGACCACAAATTTACTTGGGAGATCTGGAATAAGGCACACACATATCTTCGATCTATCCCAAGCAACAAGAGAGAGCTGCTTGAATTTAGAAGCAGAGATGAAAGAGTAGTAAGCCTCTTAATCCTATACTAGATCTGGCTTATGAGTAACTTGGTGCTTTTTAAAGAAATCAGGCCACTAACAGAATCAATTTGGAAAAAAGATCATAACAAAATTTACTTGCCTCATGCATACATAGTATTATATTTTTTTCGTATTTGGATTTTTATCCATACTTGTGTACATGTTGATTTCAAGGAATAATACAAAGAAGCACGCTTACTGATAAAAGAAAACATCTTCTACTAACATCATTATCCTGAAATGGGTAGGGTTTGTAACGTAAATGAGCCAAGTATTACAACCTACAATGTTGTAGAAGAGAAGACAAAATAGATATTGACAAACATAAAGGTAAACCAATAGAGACATAGCATGGGATCCTGTGTGAGTTTAGTTTACAAGAAATTTGATTTCCCATGAACATCATTTGCGATAAATTCAAAGAATCACAATCAAAGCTGGTTGTTCACATCCCTACTATTTTTTAGATCTGTATGAAAGACTCCTTAATTGTTAGGTATGCAACTCGTGTGAAAGTTATTCTGTCAAAAGGTGAATTCTCTAGAATAGAAGGGATAAATACCAAAGTTGTGAACTAGGTCAACATTACTAGTGTGAAATCCGAGAGACTTAGGTCTAATAAAGTATGATTCAATATTGTTTTGAAAAAATTAAGGCCCAAAGATGCCTATGCCATTCCCTATGATGCTATTAAGGTTGAAGTATTTTGAAATGTGAGATGGATCATGTATGGAACTTAAATTTAATAAGTAAACATGATGAAAATGAAGTTTTCTGGGTTTAACATGATGTAACTATAGTTTACTTGTTCTTAACATCAACTACTTGAGTATCTTGCATTTGGATATCAAAGTCTAACTATTGAACAAACTGACATTTGAAAGGGAGGCATCTTCATATATCTAGTTCAAGTTTCATTTGAGGGGGATAATAGTACTTACATGAACCTTAGAAAAGTTTTTGTTGTAGGGACATATATATAACACTTCATGTACTTATCTTCTGGAATCTCCATCTTCAGACCTGCAGTTTATTCAACAAGCTCAATAAACCTCATCCAAAAAATTTAGTAATCATTAGGTCACTATATTCAACCAAAAGATCATTTTGAGCATGGAGGCAATAGCATGTTGAACAATACTCAGAGATTCAGTGCATGAACCATCAAGTGTGGTAAGGTGAGTTTGTGAAGAAGGTAATGTATGGTGTCTGGATATTAAAGATAGAAAAAAAAACATAGTAAGATGGATCAGTAGCATATGGTCCTAAGATATTAGTGGATTCAAGATGTCATTGAAGCATCCTAGTTGCTAAATATGCCAGTTTCTAATAAGGAAGTTGTGAATTTGAAATCCCAAATTCCACCTGAAATGAAATGTATGGCAACTAAGAATATTCACTGGAATTGGGGAAGAACACCCAGCAACAACAGAAAATATCACTAGCATTCTCCAATCTGAGCATGCATTGTTGTGCCAACTACTTCTATGCAGATGTAGTCAACCATTGCCACACAGACTACCTGATGCTTTAAAATACTCAATCCAATTGAGCACAACAAGTCTAAATGTAATGCATACATGAAATGTCCGACGGGAACAAGAACATGTAATGTATAGGATTTTGAGGCAAAATTTTAATTTCTTATCATGATAAATAGAAAAGAAGGCCAGGAAGGGCGATTGAAATATGCTTCAAGTATATGTTTGCATTACATCATAAACAAATAAAAAAAACCTACAATGTCGTGACAATCGTGTCCATCCACGTCGAAAGGTAATGGCTAAGGAACAATAGAAGCGATTAGGGAAAATGAATCAACCGCCCAACTGACCTGATTAACAAAGATCATAAATGCTAATCCTGCCCTCCACCGTCCTAATGACTGCATACCATCTCAGCCCTCTCAATTGTGCATGTCGAGAGCCTCCGCGGGGAGGTTCTTGGGTGTCGGGTTATAGAGAAATGAGTTAGCACGCCTCCCATTACCACGACACATCATATTTTAGTTTGTGCTTCCTACAAAGCTCCCTGCCATCAGCATGATCTCACATAGGTGACATCGGGGAAGCCTAGGGAAAAGGTGGTGGTCGACCAGTCTCTCCGCAGTGACAGTGGTATATCTAGCATCTGCTAATCAAACTTGGTCAACAACATAGGCTTAGCGTGGCGGGGAGGAGAAGAGGGTGAGGCACAAAGAGGGTGATCAGATTGGGGGTTGTTGGGGGAGAAGAGAAATCGCATGATAGGTCGGGTTGGCACTATTGAGGTGGATGGATGTTTTCGGGCGTGAAATCGCGCCAGGGGAGTAGTGTGTGGAAATTTCAAAAAATTTATGTGTTTTGATATTTGGAAGGGTGGCGGGGGGAGGTGAATTGGGAAGAGACTACAAATATAATTGTGATATGTAATTAATTTTATTGCTAATATAATTAACTACATTTTTTCATTTATATTTTTATAATTTGTAAGGGAAGGTACTTTTTAACTACAAATACAATATATGTAGTTAGAAAAATTGTAGTTAAATCGTCATTTTTTTGTAGTGATTGGGTATGTGGAGAACCTGAAAAGACCGGGATTTCCCCTGAGCCAAGAGTTGGCTACTGACGTGATACTGCAATCATTGCCAGAATCCTACTGTCAGTTTGTGATGAAATACAACATGAACAACTTTGATAGGCCACTATCAGAGTTGTTGGGCATGTTGAGGATAGACAAGACACAGATGAAGAAGGACAAGCCTAAGTCTGTGATGATGATCAACAGCAAGAAAGGCAAGTCCAAGCGCAAGGGCAAGGGTAAAGCTAAGAAAGGTTTTGATGCTAGCCAGGAGCCCAAGTCGTCTTCAACTCTCAAGGCCAAGGGAGGCATGAGCAAGAAAGGCAATTGTCACCATTGTCAAAAGCTAGGACATTGGAAAAGGAATTGTCCTCTCTATCTGGAAGAACAAAGAAGAAGGAGGTGACAGACGTCTCCACCTAAAGGTGTCATGAAATAAACTTGTAACACTTTTTGAGGTATACGATACCAAGATATAAAGTGTAAATCACTCAATAAATAGGGCAAGTGTTGCCGCCATAGATAGGAGTACTTTAGTTTATTTTCAGACTTGAAGGCATGTAATAGAGTTATGAACTGCTATTTCATATTTTCCAATAGATAGAAACACTTTATTTTTGCATATTGTATGACAATGATGGCAATTAATAAAGTTGATGTTTCAATTTCTAAAGATATGATCTTTGTGGCAATGCCTTGATTATCTTGTGATACTTGGTATGCATAAGATAAAATGATACCTAAAAGTTATTGATGACTCAAACAATCAAATTAGCATAATCATGAGAAATTCATTTCTAGTTTCCATATGATGGATAAATCTAGACTCTTTTGGTTAGGGAACCAGTAAGAGACATGAATCTCTTGGACATGATTAATCAATCTTCACTATTGGTAGTGGGAGAATGATTATCCTATTAGGTATAATACATTTGATGTATTTACATACCTATTAGAGCAAATGATAATACTTCAAATGGTATTTAGAGAAATACCAATATGAATATCTTGAAGTGTTCAAGAAAATCATAAATGAAGTATGAATTTGGGAACGTGTTAATTCTTGATGAGATCAATGAATGAAATACTTGGACCAAATGTTTGAGATCCTCATGGATGATTATGATAATGTATCATAGTGAACTCATGGTTAAGGCATGGTGATGTCTGGACCAAGAAGGAGTCATACTCTAAGGAGTTAGAGAATGATTATCAAATAACTGAATTCTTCTTAAATAAAGAATACCCTACACCAATAAAGGACATTAAGAATCACAAGGAGTTGTGAGCTCTTATATCCTTTACAGATACACCTCAATTATCCATGTGATGAGTTGTTCATGTGATGAATCAACTATCTAGATGAATATGAGGAACCAGATCTTGATTTATGGTTCATGACCATTACATCCTAAATGACTTCCATGTGAGCCAGAAGGTATGACCTTGATGGTAGCACCCATTGGATGAAATCCATAAGTGCAAATATGTATTAAGCATTAAGACACATGGATGACCTTTTGAGAAGGATAATGCTTGTTAATTGCAACTTAGAGACTAAGAGATTTGACATACGGATACTAAAATCGCATTCCTGTGAGGAATAAAACAAGGATGTGTACGTGACACAACCTATAAGGTTTATAAATCCATTAATGCAAATGAAGTCTATAAGTTACACTTGACTAATCAATGTGATTGATTAAGTACAAGCAACTCAGAACTGGATCTTTACTTTGATGATATAGTCAAAGGGTTTGATTGATATGTCAAAGATAAAGAAGGGATCTGTGATTTACTGGGAGCGTATTCACATTCCACATGTTGATGTGAAATGAAATGTTCTAGAATGGAAATCCAAATTGGAAATTATCTTTAAGGAAGATAGAGATGTTTCCTATGAGATAGGAATAGAGATCTATAGAGTTAGTTCTCGAAAAACCTCTTGACCTGAAAAGAGAGAGCATACATTGGCAATCTGTACTGAAGGGTTCAGTATGCATAGATTAAGTGGGAGAAAACTTTATAGAGATCTATAGAGATAGTTCTCAAAAAACCTCTTGACCTGAAAAGAGAGAGCATACATTGGCAATCTGTACTGAAAGGTTCAGTATGCACAGATTAAGTGGGAGAACACTTTTCCATATTACATGGAGTTAGTATCCCAAGGCCAAGTGTCCAATTCTTATGAAGAATGGAAACACTAAGAATAGATATGGATATATCATGTATGTAATCATCCCATTATCTTTCATGTATGGACATAGCAAGAACAAAATGCATTTATCATCTTGTGTGTAGGACATGACAATATGATATGCTCATCCTGATAACTCATATGTGGGACATGACGAGTGGATGTCTTTCTAATTACAGTAAGGGATACTGTCCATGATTTGGTTCATAAGCTTCTCCGTGTTCTGCATCGATCACGGCGGTGAAAGGTGACGGTGACGACAACCGATGAAAGGATCGATCGAGGGAGGGGCAGGCAATCAAGGCTGCGTATGAGGAAGGAACGATGAACAATTACCGGCAGTAGGAATGGAAACATGTCTTTAAGGGCCGTTTGGGTGCGGTAGTTAATGGTGGGACTATAATTAGACCAATCATTATAAAGATGCCGTTTGTGTAATTCATCAGGTATTTCGTGATTACCGGTATCTCCAAATGACGAAGACTATGAGATGATTGGTATTAAGAATACAGAATATAAATACAATCCCACATCTAATTACCGTGTCCAGACGGTCCCTGGGCCGTTTGTGTTCCGCTTTTTACACTGCAGGTACTTTATACAGAAACTTTGTACCTGTGGTATTTCAGTTCCTTAGTTGAATAGTTTACGTTGCAGCGATTATGTGTCAGAAGTTATCCGGCGAGGCTCGTCACGGCAGGAATAGTGGTGATCAGAAAGCACGTCGATTTTGTCGGGTTTTACGAAAGCTATTTTTAGTTCTTAATACTAAACCATATAAGCATTTGTTATTACCGGCTATTATATTTACTACAGCTGCTTCTGTATAAAAATGCCACACTGGAAGTTCTCCCCCAAACTAGGCCTTAGTAACAATATTTTGACGTGTTGAGATGCGTCCTTCTGAATCATCGACGGGATTCTCAAAGTCCACGGTCCACCCTCCTTGCACAAACACCTCCTCTTTGTGTTCCGTCTCTCGTTTCAGGGCCGCCTACTTCCTTTGACAGTTTCGTCCTCCTAAGTCCTATCCCTCCTCCATCTGTGTTTATGGCTGCTGCTCCTCTCCCACAACCCCACCTCCCGTTGCGTCCCTCCCCTTCCACGACCACCCCCTTCTGTCAGCTTCTCGACTAACCTAGCTCCTAGGTAAAGGTCCCTGACTTTTGTCGGCCATCTCCTTCCTGCCGCCTCTTCAAGATCTTTTTTACCTCCGCCACCTTTTCCTGCCGCCTCCTGTCTATTCCTGGTGTGTTTTCAGTTGATGGGAGAGATTGTCGAGAAGCTTCATGATGGATTGTGAGGGTTCCCTCTGAGTCTAGGTTAGGCGTTCATCCTGCGATTTGTATTAGCACCCATTCGGTATGACCCACATTTTGTTCTTATTCTTTTATTGTTTATTTAATAATATTTTCGATTTTCTCTAACTACCGTGACCCTTTACGATGGATAACGAGACAAGGAATATTAGATAAGAGTTTAGTCCTCTCCGTAAGATAACACTTTAATAGAATTCCATCCTAGAGAGAATCCAACCAAAAGGAGAGAAAAATCACCCAATATCTTACGCTTCCGAATTAGTTTCCTCTGCGCCTTCTCTTCTCAGGATGGAGCAATACTTTCAGCCGATCGTGGTCATTGCGTCATAGATGCCCCACTAAATCCGGGGTATAATTTTCTATCATTTGTCACCAGAGAGCCATACGAAGTTGTGTTCTTTTTTTATTGATGATTCGGCGGCGGTGTTCTTAATTTCTGATGGAAGAAGACGGTATGAGGTTTTCTTTTGTTGTTAAAATTAATGACAAATATCTCTGTTTCGATATTGACAACGTTCCAGGGACCATCATGATAGTGGGTCTGTGTATGTTGTTACCCGCTTTGGGTGTTTACGGATGTGTCAATAACGCCATGATGTTGTCGTACATCCAACAAAAATCCATTTGGAGTTTCATCCGAAACCTTACTCCTCATAGCGCTAACGAGTCTTTGTTGCTTTTCCTTTTCTTTTTCTTTATTTTCCAACCCCTGGTCTGCCCGGGAGATACAAAATCTGACGGTCATTGGAGATCGGCAACTCTCGCCGCTGTGGTGTATTTGCCGGAAAGTACTGCCTTACGGCAGTGACAATATGAGTCGAATTGTGTTTAGAATGTGCATACTGCTTTAGAGCAGCGACAACATAAGAGAAAGACACTTCGATTTTTGCTTTAATCAACTTTTTCATTGCCTCTTGGATAAGCATTAAAGGTTAAATCTTTGTTTCCATTTATCAAACTAATCATCAAATACATATACATAGAAAATAAATTTAGTATTGTGGTAATAATTGTGCTCTATTTCACTCTAAGTGAAAGCATTAAAGGCGTGATTGTGTAAATGTCATCACCTTCATAAATGCTGTGAAGGGGTCGTAAAAATAGAAATGGAATTTCCAAAAGATTAATTTTGTCAAATACAATTCATTTTAGTTGAATGGGCATATCGTTTGCATTGGTATGCATATCATTTTACCATTTAATTTCAAAGGCTTCATTTTAATATCATATTAAATGGATATCATTTTTGTTTGAAAAGTTGTTCACAGTAGAACTGTGTAATGTCTATTTGTGAATAATTTAAGAGTGAATTGCACCTAAAGGTGTATCATTTTTGTTGACATTAAGCATGATTTAAAAATAATGTCTTTGTGTACATAAAATACTTTACCCAAAGGTCAAAATATTTTATGAAAATGAAGTTTATGTTGAACTGATCATGCCAAGTAAGTGTAATTCATATAAGTGACTAATCCTATTTTGTGTCACATATATTTTATCCAAAGATAAATGCGATGAGTAATTGGATTCAATAAATAAAAGTAAATTAAAGTAGACCTAATATACTTTTATATTTAGTTGTGATTTTAACATAGTTTTTTTTTCTTCATTATTGTGGTTATTTCCTCATCATTGTATGATGACAACAACATTCCTACTGTAAATGGTTCAAACTTTAACGAATGAAAATAAAAAAGTCATGTTTACATTAGGGTGTATGGACTTAGACTTAGCTTTCCGAGTGGAAAATCACAAAACTGACAAAGGAAAGTACCATTGCTAAAAAAATGAATTATGATAAATACAAATGTTCTAATAGGCTTATTTTGTTACTTATACAAGTACATGTGGGAAAGTATATTAGACAATCCATTCCCACTTCTGAATTGACAAATTTTTTTCTTAAGGTAGTGGAAGAACAATACATTTTTTTCAATAAGTCATAGATGCCCCACTAAATCCGGGGTATAATCTTCTATCATTTGTCACCAGAGAGCCATATGAAGTTGTGTTCTTTTTTTATTGATGATTCGGCGGCGGTGTTCTTAATTTCTGATGGAAGAAGACGGTATGAGGTTTTCTTTTGTTGTTAAAATTAATGACAAATATCTGTGTATGTTGTTACCCGCTTTGGGTGTTTACGGATGTGTCAATAACGCCATGATGTTGTCGTACATCCAACAAAAATCCATTTGGAGTTTCATCCGAAACCTTACTCCTCATAGCGCTAACGAGTCTTTGTTGCTTTTCCTTTTCTTTTTCTTTATTTTCCAACCCCTGGTCTGCCCGGGAGATACAAAATCTGACGGTCATTGGAGATCGGCAACTCTCGCCGCTGTGGTGTATTTGCCGGAAAGTACTGCCTTACGGCAGTGACAATATGAGTCGAATTGTGTTTAGAATGTGCATACTGCTTTAGAGCAGCGACAACATAAGAGAAAGACACTTCGATTTTTGCTTTAATCAACTTTTTCATTGCCTCTTGGATAAGCATTAAAGGTTAAATCTTTGTTTCCATTTATCAAACTAATCATCAAATACATATACATAGAAAATAAATTTAGTATTGTGGTAATAATTGTGCTCTATTTCACTCTAAGTGAAAGCATTAAAGGCGTGATTGTGTAAATGTCATCACCTTCATAAATGCTGTGAAGGGGTCGTAAAAATAGAAATGGAATTTCCAAAAGATTAATTTTGTCAAATACAATTCATTTTAGTTGAATGGGCATATCGTTTGCATTGGTATGCATATCATTTTACCATTTAATTTCAAAGGCTTCATTTTAATATCATATTAAATGGATATCATTTTTGTTTGAAAAGTTGTTCACAGTAGAACTGTGTAATGTCTATTTGTGAATAATTTAAGAGTGAATTGCACCTAAAGGTGTATCATTTTTGTTGACATTAAGCATGATTTAAAAATAATGTCTTTGTGTACATAAAATACTTTACCCAAAGGTCAAAATATTTTATGAAAATGAAGTTTATGTTGAACTGATCATGCCAAGTAAGTGTAATTCATATAAGTGACTAATCCTATTTTGTGTCACATATATTTTATCCAAAGATAAATGCGATGAGTAATTGGATTCAATAAATAAAAGTAAATTAAAGTAGACCTAATATACTTTTATATTTAGTTGTGATTTTAACATAGTTTTTTTTTTCATTATTGTGGTTATTTCCTCATCATTGTATGATGACAACAACATTCCTACTGTAAATGGTTCAAACTTTAACGAATGAAAATAAAAAAGTCATGTTTACATTAGGGTGTATGGACTTAGACTTAGCTTTCCGAGTGGAAAATCACAAAACTGACAAAGGAAAGTACCATTGCTAAAAAAATGAATTATGATAAATACAAATGTTCTAATAGGCTTATTTTGTTACTTATACAAGTACATGTGGGAAAGTATATTAGACAATCCATTCCCACTTCTGAATTGACAAATTTTTTTCTTAAGGTAGTGGAAGAACAATACATTTTTTTCAATAAGTCATAGATGCCCCACTAAATCCGGGGTATAATCTTCTATCATTTGTCACCAGAGAGCCATATGAAGTTGTGTTCTTTTTTTATTGATGATTCGGCGGCGGTGTTCTTAATTTCTGATGGAAGAAGACGGTATGAGGTTTTCTTTTGTTGTTAAAATTAATGACAAATATCTGTGTATGTTGTTACCCGCTTTGGGTGTTTACGGATGTGTCAATAACGCCATGATGTTGTCGTACATCCAACAAAAATCCATTTGGAGTTTCATCCGAAACCTTACTCCTCATAGCGCTAACGAGTCTTTGTTGCTTTTCCTTTTCTTTTTCTTTATTTTCCAACCCCTGGTCTGTCCGGGAGATACAAAATCTGACGGTCATTGGAGATCGGCAACTCTCGCCGCTGTGGTGTATTTGCCGGAAAGTACTGCCTTACGGCAGTGTCAATATGAGTCGAATTGTGTTTAGAATGTGCATACTGCTTTAGAGCAGCGACAACATAAGAGAAAGACACTTCGATTTTTGCTTTAATCAACTTTTTCATTGCCTCTTGGATAAGCATTAAAGGTTAAATCTTTGTTTCCATTTATCAAACTAATCATCAAATACATATACATAGAAAATAAATTTAGTATTGTGGTAATAATTGTGCTCTATTTCACTCTAAGTGAAAGCATTAAAGGCGTGATTGTGTAAATGTCATCACCTTCATAAATGCTGTGAAGGGGTCGTAAAAATAGAAATGGAATTTCCAAAAGATTAATTTTGTCAAATACAATTCATTTTAGTTGAATGGGCATATTGTTTGCATTGGCATGCATATCATTTTACCATTTAATTTCAAAGGCTTCATTTTAATATCATATTAAATGGATATCATTTTTGTTTGAAAAGTTGTTCACAGTAGAACTGTGTAATGTCTATTTGTGAATAATTTAAGAGTGAATTGCACCTAAAGGTGTATCATTTTTGTTGACATTAAGCATGATTTAAAAATAATGTCTTTGGGTACATAAAATACTTTACCCAAAGGTCAAAATATTTTATGAAAATGAAGTTTATGTTGAACTGATCATGTCAAGTAAGTGTAATTCATATAAGTGACTAATCCTATTTTGTGTCACATATATTTTATCCAAAGATAAATGCGATGAGTAATTGGATTCAATAAATAAAAGTAAATTAAAGTAGACCTCATATACTTTTATATTTAGTTGTGATTTTAACATAGTTTTTTTTTCATTATTGTGGTTATTTCCTCATCATTGTATGACGACAACAACATTCCTACTGTAAATGGTTCAAACTTTAATGAATGAAAAGAAAAAGTCATGTTTACATTAGAGTGTATGGACTTAGACTTAGCTTTCCGAGTGGAAAATCACAAAACTGACAAAGGAAAGTACCATTGCTAAAAAAATGAATTATGATAAATACAAATGTTCTAATAGGCTTATTTTGTTACTTATACAAGTACATGTGGGAAAGTATATTAGACAATCCATTCCCACTTCTGAATTGACAAATTTTTTTCTTAAGGTAGTGGAAGAACAATACATTTTTTTCAATAAGTCTAGGGCCAACACCTTAATGGCTAAGATGTGCTCTATGAAGTATAATGGTTCTTGTGGGATATATGAACACATCATGAAAATGAGAGACATTACCTCACAACTCAATGAAATGGAGTCATCCACTGCTGATGTATTTCTAGTTCATTTCATCTTAACTTCCTTACCTAGTCAGTACAGATCATTTAGAGTCTCTTACAATACACAAAACAAAAAATGATCAATAAATGATTTATTGACCTTGTGTGTTCAAGAATAAGAGAAACTTAAGAATGAAGGAGTCCCTACTGCACATTTAAGCACCCACAACAAGCATAGCCACAAGGGTAAAAAAATGAAATGAACTGCTCCTATCTCAGGTGGAGTATCCAAGCCAGGTGATGGCAAGGTTGGGGGAATCAAGGCTAGCATGCAATAATTATTCCGTCATAAGAAAGGACATGCTAAAAATAAGCACTTTGAGTACAATAAATGATTGGAAAAGAAAGGTATAACGTCTCTTATTTCTTATGAATGTCATCTTTCAAATGTTTTATTATATAGTTGGTGGCTTGACTCTGGTACCGTCGTGCACATTTCCAATATATTGTAGATATTTCTAAATCAAAGGAAACCAACAAAGTGTGAAAAGCTCCTTTATTCAGGAAATAAACTGGACTCTCGCGTAAAGGTCATTGGTACATGAAGATTAATCCTTGATAATAGAAAGTTGATGGACTTAGAAAATACTTTTTATGTACCAAACTATAGTAGAAATTTAACCCCTATTTCTAGATTAGACAAAGTAAACTATGATCTCATTCTTCAAACTGGACAATTATCATTGTGTAAAGACTCTAATTTAACTAGTACTTGTGTTTTAATAAATGATATTTATCAAGTTAAATTAAGCCCCCATTTTGAGCAATCTTTTACAGTCCAACATAATGTTATTGGTACTAAACACACATTGTTAGACGAACAATCATCACTTCTTTGACACCAATGGTTGGGACTCATTTCCAAAGAAAGAATCCAAAGATTAGTGAAAGAGGGAATTTTAGGGCCCTTAGACTTTACTGATTTTGGAACATATATTGAATGCATAAAGGCTAAGCAAACCAACACTTCTAAAAAGGATTCCAGGAGGAGTAATGGAACATTAGAGATAATTCACATGGATATTAGTGGACTTTTCCACCTTGTTTTATAGAGGGAAAATATTTTGCAACCTTTATCGATGACTATTCATGATATATGTTCATTTACTTATTAAATGGCAAAACTAAGGTTTTTCAAGCCTTTAAGGACATTAAGGTTGAAGTGGAGAAATAATTATGCAAAGTAATTAAGATAGTCGGATCAGGTAGGGGTATTGTGGAAGATTCACTAAGATGGGACAAAGAAAGAGACCATTTGTACATTTCCTTCAAGAAGAGGGTATTGTACCTCAATATATAATGCCATACACACCAAGTCAAAATGGTATAGCTAAAAGAAGGAATCAAACATTAAAAGAAATAGTTTGTGCAATGCTTTGTAATTCATCCTTTCCTTATACAATGTAGAGTGAGGCTTTAAAGACGACAATGCATGTATTAAATAAGGTTCCTAGAAAGTTTGTCCAGAATACACATATGAATTATGGACATGAAGGAAACCATCCTTCAACTATATGCACATATGGGGATGTCGTGCAGAAGCTAAAATCTACAATCCACATGACAAGGCATTTGACCCAAGAACCACTAGTGGTTTCTTTATTTGTTATCCAAAAAGGTCAAAGGGATATATATTTTATTGTCAATCTTACCCATGAAAAATAGTTGAGACGGGTAAGGCTAGATTTTTAGAGGATAATCATCTCAGTGGGAATGACCTACTTCGGAATATATGCTTTGATGAAATACATGATAGTTCTGTTACACTTGCACCTAGTCAAATACATATAGGCTATCCAATTATTATTCCCATGAACAATTGTCAAGCGGATGAGTCAATAGAAATAGGTCATGCTCCTAGTCAGGTTGTGAATGAGAAAGTTGATTATACTCATGATGAAGAACAACCTGAAGAGCCTATAGAAATTATAAAACCTAATGTTGAATTAAGAAGATCCACAAGATCAACTAGGCATGCTATCACATATGACTATGTTGTAATACCTTCAAGAGCCAAATATAGACTTTTAAGATATTGATTCCTTATCTTTTTCTCAAGCAATGGATTATGAAATTTCCTCTAAAATGCCATGAAGGAGGAACTAGCATCCATGGATAAGAATCAAGTATGGGACCTTGTACCTTTACCAAAGAGTATTAAACCTATTGGCTGCAAATGGGTGTTTAAGACCAAAAGGAACCCAAATGGTGAAATTGAGAGGTACAAGGCTAGATTAGTTGTGAAGGGTTTCACACAAAAGGAAGACATTGATTACAAAGAGACATTTGCTTCAGTCTCATCAAAGGACTCCTTTAGAGTGATCATGGCCTTACTGGCTCATTTCGATCTTGAACTACACAAATGGACGTGAAACTGACATTTTTGTATGATGATTTATCTGAAGAAGTCTACATGGAACAATCAGAAGGTTTCATTGATAATAGTAGAAGTCATATGGTTTACAAACTAAAGAAGTAAATTTATGGACTTAAACAAGCATCCCGAAATGGTACTAACACCATTATATCAACTTTTGGGTTTAAACTTAATATTTATCAGTGACTACATGTGTTTGAAAGGTGGAACATGTCTCAAGGAAGAGTCCATGTTATTGTATGGACTTTATTTATCAAGAGGGAAGAAGATGGGGAGAATCACAAGAAGACTGAGGGGGATGTAGAATGGCTGCCCTACATTTGATCAACTCTAGTTGCAATCAATGAGCTATAGTTGGAAGACATGAAATTGTCATGAAGTGGCTTGTACATAAGAGGAGGAGAAATTGGTGGCTCGTCATATACCTCCTCATGGTTGTGGTCATTAATGTATCCCTTCCCTTCTTCTAGATGTTGGTTGCAATAGTTTCCCTAGCTTCTTCTTCCTATCTCGAGATCCTCTAAGAAAGAGTCAATAGAAAGAGAGCAATGTCCAAACATGAAGCAACGATCACCTGCACAAGGCACAACCAAGAAATAGAAGAAAAATAAATTAACACATTTTCAGAAGTAACTCAAAGGATAATGGATATAAAGGGTGAGGGAAATATGAAAACTCAAAGTTAGATGAACTAGCTAAGCCAAGCACCATTCACCCCAGCAATGATGCCAAAAATCTCGGCGCATCCTGAGTACACCCAACATATTGACGTGATTGGATATAGACATGGCATATATAACTGGCTACGGCCCGAAGCCACACTCTTTCCAGAGTATGGCCCGCAGCCAATCATGTGTCACATATCCTAGACGTAAGGGGATATTCGCACCCCCATCATATTAAAAAATATGCACTCTGAGTTAAAATTGTTTCACCATTTAGCAAATGTTGACACTGAATGGATCTATGGAAAATGGCAAGTTACATGTTTAGCTTTCACTTGATTAGTTAGGTCATTTAAGTGTCTTTAGTATCGATCAAGTTACAACATATGAACTCTAAACAAGTTATGCAAAAAAAAAAATAAGGGCATAACACATTACCAGAAAGTAATTGAGCATATACAGTGTGATCTCATCACATTATCACTTGATGTTTGCCAATCACCATATTTCTCATCACAAGGACCACATACTTTGGGGTAGCAACCCCTCATCTCATTAATGAGGAATTAATCATTTTACATAAGGTAATGAACCATCATTAGGTAATAAGTACATTTTCCTCCTTTTTCAATGATACCAACATCTCACATGCCTCATAAGGTCCATTCAAACATATCATAAACACCATATCTCTTATCTAGCTATGCATATCAATTTGTGTTACCTTCATGGTTAGAGACTTACATCAAGAAGGATAATACTTCCTTACTACTACCATTTCATAAGGATTCAAGTCATTCACATTACATCATTAGGGTTAGGGTTCTCTTTAGCCGATTAGGGTTTACAAGGTTGGACCAACAACCAACCTTAGATCATCACTTCTATTATCACTCATAGAGTATGTCATGAAATTAAGGGTAAAAAAAACAACACTCCTTCGTGGTCCATACAACCAACCCATAGGGTATCACATCATACTATGTAACCTTATCATTAACATGATGTAACATAACCACCATCATAAGGTATCCATTTATATCATCTTGTAGTGTATCGATTTATCACTAATCCAAGAATGTCAGTTTAATACACATAAGGTGTGACAGGTTAGCTAAACTTGAGGTGTCAGATTAACCACACAAGAGGTGTATCAGTTTAGCACTCATGGTGTGTATCGGTTAAGACCATCTTGGTGTGTCAGGTTGATACTTGCCATAGGGTGTCGACTTGTCACTACCATAACATGTCAACTACCTCTATGCAAGGCACAAGGGCTAACCTTACAAGAGGTGTATCAGTTTAGCACTCATGGTGTGTATCAATTTAGCCTTTCTTGAAGGTGTGACTGGCAACTCCACCTGAAGGTGTGATGGGCAACTCCAACTAAAGGTTTGACGACCAATTCCACCTAAAGGTGTGATGGGCTAGTCTACTTGAAGGCGTGTTGGCCTCTTACTCAACCAAGGGCATTACGGCTTGACACTGAAAGCAAACCAACTCACTCATGGTCATGATGGCTAACACCCTCATAGCATATCGATTTACGCATCTCTAGGGCATGTCGGGTTAGCACCCATCAAAGCATAGCGGCCTAACCATCTCCAAGTCATGACGACTTGTCACATGGTGTGTCAGTTTGGACACCACCAGTCATTACGACCACTCCCAACTTAGAGCATGTGTGTGTCAACTTTGTCATCTTCAACCTTAGGAAGATCGGCTACTAGTCCATTTACTATCATGGCAAGAAGGTGCAAGGTATGGATAAAAAACCAAACAAGATTCCCTCATCAAAATAGTTCTAAAACCACTAAAAGCTACTAGCATACATGAGATGAACGATCTAGAGATGAATAACAACATAAGCACATAGGAGTTTAAGAGTTATATAACCCACCTCAGAGATCACCACCAAGATCCAAGCTCCAAGGTCAAGATTCTAGCTCACGAGCTCAAGGTAGAAGATGATCCAACAAACTTGATCACCACTACACTTCTAAGGAAGAAGATGAGACAAGGTTAAGATGGATCAAGATGGAAAGAAGGTATCCAAGATCCATGGCCAAGAAGAAGAAAGCTAGGAAACATAACTTATCAAGGTAGAAGATGAAGTATGAACAAAGAACACCACAACTTGGGACTCGTCCTCCAAGCTCCAAGAGAGACTCTCTTGCTCCTTAAGATTCTCAAGGTCGTCCACCAAGAAGGAGAGAAATCAAGGATGGCCAACATGATTCTCTTGCATGGAGAGAAAGAGGATTATATACTAGGGGGATGAGAGAAAGGTCACGGAATAGGTGTCATCACCTTAAGAGATTAGGTGACACTTGTCCACGAAAAAGGAGCCACATGCAACAACATGCAAGCCGTGGTGAAATGGTCAAGGCTAGATCTCACCCTCTTGGTCTCCTACCAAGGTCATGCCCAATACCACATCTCCACACACCCACAAACCGATAGGGCACAACCCTACACACTCACAAACTGATAGGGCATAACCCTACACACTCACAAACCGATAGGGCATAACCTACACAATCACAAACTGATAGGGCATAAGCCTACACACTCATAAACTGATAGGGAAGCCTCTCCAAGGTTCTCTAACCTGAGACAACACATCCAGGTGTAAGACACACCTCACTCATGTGTTCCCAACATCACTAAGGATGTCGCCACACAACCAAGACCCAAACAAGGTGTCCATCTCTCTCTCTTCTAGATGATGCCAAGAGAGAGAAGGACCACTCTAGAGGTGGCAAACTTGCATATCAACCCCTACTCTGGGTGAATAGAAAATTGCACCAAAACCTCACCACAAAACACAAGCATCATCCAAACAAGCTCAAACAAGAAGCTTAAACTTTCTATAAGCCCTATTTACATCTCATATAATTAGAGCAAGGTTCTAAGCAACATACTTATGCAAAACAAATAGGGTTATCCAAAAATGTTGGTCAGGGTCCTTACATAGAGTATGGCAGTCAATGTGCCCTATCTTTCTCTCCCCATGCCCTTTCACCTCATCTCTAACTTGGGTTAGCTAGCGAAGATGGAGTACCCGGCAGAAAAGTTTTGATATCGTTCTCCCTAAGCTGAGTCATTTATAGTTGCAGTGGTAAGATCTGATGTTGTATGAGTATTTCTATTGGTGTGGATTCCCTACGACATCTAGCACATTCCCCTAGAAGCTAGTAGGTCCCAAACCAATTTTCCGCTAACCAGGTGTGATGCCAAGATGGATATTTTCTCTTCTTTTGTTGCTAATCCAGTTGGAGTGTGGCTCCCCCCTTCTTTTCCTACTTCAAGGTTATTCTTTGTTCTCTCTTTTTCTTTGTTTTATTGGTTTCATGGATAATCTGCTGCCAATATCTCTCTCCTTGGTGGTTGTTATCTGCATTGTTGACAATAATTGTATATCCTCAAGATCAGTGTGTAAGTATCCAGATTTTCCATCATACTTTATTTTAAGTAAATTTTGGTGATGTATGTCTTAATGTGTGGTGACAAATCATTACAAGTCTAGGGTGTTCCTTGGTTCTAGATTATGTACAGTTAATCTAGATATTTATAAATAGGAACATGATCGAAATTGACTAGGTACACAAAATACTAATTCCATCTGTGTCACCTAGGAAGTCAAGCTAAATCATTTAATCTATTTCCAATCCATCTATGTAATATGTTTGTATGCTTGTTTCCAATCTGGTTTCTCCTCATCTCTCCTAGTAGATCCCGATCTATTAACACCTTTAGAACTTATGAAGGTATGGTTTCTCTCTATTGTAACCCCATCATCAATCCTGGAACACGTTTGGTGTTGCATTCTGTGTGACAAACACTTCTCTCATCTTCTTGCAGACACCACCACCCACAACCCTCTTTTTAACTAAAATTCTTGGACTCAAAGACCCAGTTCAGCTGTCTGCAAGCTAACTGTCCTTTTCTATCCTCCCTTGTATGCTACAGATCTAACACTAGATGCTAGCAATTAGTAAGTAGATATTTATAGATCTGGGAAAAGGAACTTTCTCTAGATGGGTGAGCTCCATTATGGATAAAGGGGGCCTTGCAACATAATTCATATGATTAGTGCCACATCCCACCCTTCAGTCGGTGGCCTCATAGTGAATCTGATGGTCTGAGAGGTGGCTCATCTTAACTGCTTAGAACATCAACAACGACACTGTAAAATATGAGGAATCTAATTTAATTCAAAAGGTATGAACTAACTCATTTTGTAATATGTATCACTAGTGTTTGTATGAATATATCAAATAAATATTCGATGAAGGATATAACCTCACCACGTACATAATATATAATTTAGAAAAGATTTTTTTTGTCAATGATAATAAAAATGATTGTGAATTGTTTAAATAAAATCAAAATGTTTCATCTCTATAGGTTGTATACATAAATGTGAGATCTAAGATCAAGGTCAATCCCCTTATACAATCCGAGTAATCTCTCTTACCCTGTGGTCTTGTGCTGGTTTAATGGTATGTTCAAACTTGTGAACTCAGTTTTTTTGACCCAAAAAGAATGGATTTTTGGTTCTACCTTATACAGTTCATGCCGATATGGGTTCAGACAAACATGTTGAAATTTGGGCCCGAGTTGGTTACAATTATAGTTACATTATCTCGTTTGGTCCTAAGTTTGGACAAATTAGATTTGATTTAGTTCCAAATGTGAATAAGCAACATTGTATTTATGCTCTAGTATTGTATGTGCTAACAATATTACAAGGATATATAATTTCTCAAATCAAAATATCATATTAACTGATAATATATGTGCTAATAATATTACAAAACAACATCATATGTACAAACTAGAAGAGAATTTTGAAGTGTTATTACATACATGCAGTTGTTGCCATTCAATAATAACATGTTGGTCACACCATGGTAGTTAGATTTTTATCTACTTATTTTATGGATGTTGGCCAACTATTGGAATGCACATGCTTGTAATTTCTAGGTAAATATGAAAAGAGTCAACAAAGTGCATTGGATGGGAAAGAGAACACAAAGTACATTTGATGGAGCCTCCACTTACGTGGAGTTGCGTGCACCACTAAAAATCCTAGAGATAGTTAATCTCTAAGTTTAGCCTTGCTATGCTATAATAAGATCTCCACCCACATATGCTAAGATATGTGAAAGTCTTATCGTAGTATAGTTAAGGGTCGAATCCACAAGACAACGGTCTTGTTAAGAGTTTAACAAGATGAAAAACGTAATAATCCTACTTATCCACTTAAAAATTGATATTTAGATCAAAGAGTTGATTTGATGGTTAAGCTAATGTGCGGAATAAGAAAATAACAAGAAAGTAAACTTAAGGTTGTAAACAATATTTAGAAACCACTAGGATGTGATCGGGTTTCACCACCACTACACATGGATCAAAACATACATCACAATAATCTTGGTTTGTAAAGAAAAGAGTCTAAACATTTAGTATCTTTATAGACTTAGCTTCCTTTCGGATAACTAACTACGAGAAACGTGGAAGCGTTGCAATGCCAACCATCCCCAAATGAATGGTCACTTACTTTGCATCACTCCCCTCACAAAGTGTGTTCCTCGACCTATCAAGGTTGTACTTTCATACGTCAATTGATTCCATTTCATAGTATGAAAGTACAACAATGGAGGTGAGTTTACTCCACTCCTTGAGAAATTCTCCTAGATACCGAACCAAACGTATGGTGACTACATACAATCTGGAACCAACAAGTAGTCGATATTTGAATCTAGAAGTACAAACATAGACAATTTGCACTAACATATAATAGATAACACAAGTTGGTGATCAAGCAACTAGCATTCATTAAACGATTGATGTTGAACTGGAAAGATAATATTTTTCTATTGCAAACTCATGAATTACAATGTATGAAATGAAAACATGGGTAGCGGGGCTACTCCCCACACCCTAGTGTATGAGACTACTCGCTCATGGCAAGAACAAAGGAGGTAGGAAGAGAGAGAGAAAGCATCATCTCCACATAGGAGGGAGGAAGGTCGACCCTTTGAGGAGAGAGCAACTATCTTCATGCCGCGTAGTTGTCTTGATGAAGAATCCTCCACTTCCCACCTTCTTATGTTGATGAGAGAGGAATTAGCTTGAAGATGGAGTATGGATCTTGAATCGGCAGCCGAAGGATGAAGGTGGAACATCTCTGGAGCGATTGGGGCAGCCTCTGGGCATCCAAGAAGTTGATGCCAAATGAGGACTCCTTAGGTCCTATTTATAGGCTTTCAAGGAATCTCAAACGGTCTTGGGACCGTTTGGGTCTTTAACGGTTTGGGGACTGTTTGGCATCAAACGGTCTTAGGACCGTTTGGATTCATATAGTCTTGGGACCGTTTGCCTTCATTCGATTGCCAAACTATTTGCCTTTATTCGGTCTTGGAACCGTTTGAGTTCATTTGGTCTTGGGACCGTTTGGACTTCATTCGGTTTTGGGACCGTTCAAACTTCATTCGGTTTTAGGACCATTTGAGTTCATTCGGTCTTAGGACCGTTTGGGCTTCATTCGGTCTCCAGACCGTTTGAATTCATTCGGTCTTGAGACCGTTCAGGGATCATACTCTGGAAGAGTGTGGCTGTGGGCTGTAGCTCAGTTTCACTAGTTCCGTGACCTGTACCAAGGTGGGTTAGGTTTGCATAGCTGGACTATATGTCACTGGAAGCAGTTTGACTGATAATGTCAGTACAAGATTCACTCGTGTACTGACCACGAGGTTTGGTGAGGTCGTGGATTCTGACTCTTCCACTAGACTTGGTATGGATCCTGTGTCAACTTAGCAGTGGTCAGTTGGATTTGGGTGGTACAAATCAAATCCTCGAGGCATAATAAAATACGTAAACAACCATATAGCATACTTGTATAGGATCAAATACGTAAACATTAGATGAAACATTGCTTTCTTTTGTACAATATTATTGATAAGGAAAATAAATGTTCTTCATATTCCCTTTATAATGTTAAGATGTTTCATAATTCAATAGTAATTGCTCATCATGTTAATAATGATTTCCTAATTATCACGGTTATAACTTTACTGCTTTCTTTAGTCACCTTATCTGTGATAATAATAGAGTTGGTGGAGGGTTATATCTCCTGTTGAGATTTGGAATCTCACCCCATGGGTTTCCCACATCCTTTTTAGGTGGACATGCATGAGGAGGTAGAGATCGCACAATAGAGGTTGAGGAACAACAATAGAGGTAGTAGTTGATTAGGTTGGAAGTTCTATTGGATGTATTATGTTGTTAGAGTCCTAGAGTCTTCCCTGTACACTCGAGTCTTTGGGAATGTTTTGTAGACGTGCTTTCTATTTATGGTTGTCTTATATGCCTCTCTTGTGCATAGCTGTGGTGGTTATATGTATATATGTTCTAGAACATGTTTTTCTGGTAATAGGATGATGGCACACTCAGTATGTGCTTTGAGACATGAAAGGACTCGTATGTAAGGTTTTTATTGTTTGATAGTTTTATGAAAATGGTTTTAATTTTTCAATACTCTCTAGTAATCTATTTGTTTAATATTTCTTATGAGGTTTTCTTTTGAGTAATCTCTCTTGTGTGGTGTGGGGCATCGCAGATAGGTTGGTGTCAGAGCTTTAGGTTCGCTGAGTCTACATGGACCTAGGACTAGGGTTTGTATCTATTCTGGTGTCCTCCAGTATGTCTTATAGTGACTTCTTCTTATGTACAAGAAGAAGAGGAAGCTTAAAGATGTGTGGAGAACACGAAGAACACATTGCTGAAAGTAGTGTCGTTGCACCATGTGGTGGTGTAAGGAACCAGGCACAAGAAGATCGGGTGCCTGAAGTCCCCCAATTTGACCCAACCATGATTGAAAACCCTACCTTTCAATCTCTTTTTGGACAATTTATGGATACCATGACTCATATGGAGGAGAGGATTCCTGCACCTCAACCTATGGTACCGGTTCCCCATACTGAATCTTCAGGTACTGGGAAGACTTTTGAGTGGCTTCGCCATGTTGGGACGTTGGAGTATGCTGAGATGGCTGATTCGGCAGATGCAGATCTATGGCTTACTGAGCTTGAGAAATCCTTTAAGATCCTTAGTATCCCTGAAGCTTATAAGGTGAAGCATGCATTGTACCTTCTAAAGGGGAGTTCTAGCCATTGGTGGTCCATAGAGGAGGAGAAGAGGCCATGTGTTGTGATAGGTTGGGAGGAGTTCTAACATGATTTTGTTAGTCGGTACTTTCCTCGGACGTACCTTGATGAGAAGATCAGCCAGTTTGAGAGGATCCGACAGGGATCCATGACAATTAATGAGTATGAGGCAAGGTTTATAGAGCTATTGAGGTTCTGTCCTCACATGGATGCTATGGAGGATGAGCAGATTCCTCATTTTGAGAAGGGTTTGAATGTTGAGTTGTCTACCCCGACAACTGCTTTGGAGAATCGAGAAAGGTTTACCGTGTTTGTGGAGTTTGTTCAGAGGATAGAGCGATCTATGAAAGAGAAGCAGGAGACGAGTGCCAAAAAGAGGTCTGTACAGTCCCAGGGGTAGTTGCCAGGAGGCTTTAAGAAGCCGAGGTTTTCTACACCACCAGCATCACAGAGGTTCAGTGTTCTGATGTAGTGGTCACCAAGTAAGGGAAGATGCCATAGTTTTCCACTTACAGAAGCCGAGAGTGCTGCATCAGTATCGGTGATGGGGCCGTCTAGGACACATTATGGGAACTGGGCTTGCCATAAGTGTGGGCAGATAGGACATCTGAGGTGAGAATATCTAGTGAGAGATGATGAAGTGACCCAGCAACTGAGGCAGAGCCAACAGGGATCACAGAGGCAACATAACAATGACGTAGGAGGATGAGGACGTAGCCAAGCGTTGCAAGTTGGATCATCAACTCAAGGAAGTAGAGGACATGGGAAATAATAGGCAACAACTGATTCTATGCTATGAGTCAACCGAAGGTGGTGGTCAACCTATGAGTCATCCGAATTTGGTGGTTAACCCGCGAGTGGTGACATGTCAGATGGAGTTATTTCATTATGATTTTTCTTCTTCTTGCTTTGTATCTAGTTTGGTTGACCCAGGTGAAACACACTCTTTTATCGCTCGTGAAGTGCTTAGAAGTTGTGTTTTTCTTGTTAGTCATAAGAAGAATAGCTTGTTGTTAGAAACCCTGTTAGTCAGTTCAGCAGTGTTGCACGAGGCGTGTCCATCCTGTGTCCTCTCCTTTTTGGGGTACAACATTCAAGTGGATCTCATACCACTTGATATGCATGGATTCGATGTAATCCTTGGAATGGATACCTTTGGAGAAGTATATAGTGGTCTTGGATTGCAGGTCCAAGAAGGCAATATTTATATATGGCATTAAGACATGGATCTTCCAAGGAGACCATAAGATTCTTGTGACATGTTTGGTATCAACCATGGTGGCAAGGAAGCTTTTGAGATAGGGCTATGAGGCATTCTTGGCACATGTGATGGATACTGAGGTGAGGAGTCCTAGTATTCATAATTTTCCAATTTTTAGAGAGTCTGGGGATGTGTTTCCTAAGGAGTTTCTAGGTGTTCCTCACCCTGAGAGATTGATTCTGAGATCAATCTAGTTCCCGACACACAACTGATAGCTCAGACACTGTATAGAATGGAACCACTAGAGATGGTAGAGTTGAAGAGATAGTTGTAAGAACTGCTTGAAAAACATTTCATCAGGATGAGTACGTCACCATGGGGTGCTCCAGTGTTGTTTGTAAAGAAGAAGGATGGGTCTATGAGGCTGTGTAAAGACTAGAAATAATTGAATAAGGTGATGATAAAGAATAAGTATCCTTTTTGAGGATAGATGACTTGTTTGATCAGTTGCATGGAGTGACAATGTTCTTGAAGATAGATTTGAGGTCAAGATATCACCAATTGAGGATTAAGGAGGATGGCATACCTAAGTTGGATTTTAGGATGAGGTATGGTTACTACGAGTTCGTGGTTATGCCATTCAGACTTACCAACGCACCAACAACATTCATGGATTTGATGAACAAAGTGTTCTAACCTTTTCTTGATAAGTTTGTGGTGGTCTTGTTAGATGACATCTTGATATACAATCATGACAGTAAAAAGCATGAACATCATCTTCTTCAGGTGTTGACCATGCTAAGACAACATTAGCTCTATGCCAAGTTTAGCAAGTGCGAGTTCTGGATAAAGAAGGTATATTTCTTGGGGCATGTCATATCTGCCAAGGGAGTGCGTGCAGACCCCAAGAAAGTGGAGTTTGTGACAGAGTGGGAGCAACATAAGATGCTAATATAAGTGTGCCATTTTCTAGGTTTGGCAGGCTATTATAGGAGGTTCATCAAGGACTTCAGCACTATCGCTTTACCTCTAACAAAGTTGACAAGAAAGGGCATGATGTTCTTCTGGGATGACATATGCCAACATGATTTTCAGATGCTAAAGGAGAAGTTGACAAGTGCTATGCTTCTGGTCTTTCCTGAGTAAGAAAAAGGATACATAGTCTTTTGTGATGCGTCCATGAATGGTTTGGGTTGTGTGCTGATGCAGGACAAGCAAGTGATTTCTTTTTCTATTGGACAACTTAAGAAACACGGGGAGAATTACCCGACCCACGATGTGGAGTTAGGTATTGTGGCTCATGCTTTGAAGATTTGGAAGCACTAATTATATGGGGAGAAGTGTCAGATCTTCATGGATCACAAGAACCTAAAGTACATCTTTTCACAACATGAGTTGAATATGAGATATCGTCGCTGGATGGAGTTAATCAAAGACAATGACTGCACGATTGATTATCATCCAGGAAAGGCAAATGTTGTAGCAGATGGTTTGAGTAGGAAGTATTCATCTTCATCTCTAGATAGGCCCAATTGAGTTCTTTGATGTTCTACAAGTGAGACATGTTGGTCTCATTGCATCAGATGAATGTTATGTTGGAAGTTTCCTTGCTAGCAGGTGTATTGGAACATTTATAGGTGAAGCCCATGTTGAGACAACTGATCAAAGAGTCGCAACAGACTGATATCATGATATAGTAGATTAGATCAGAGTTTGGTAGTGAGAAGCATGATGGTTTCCACGAGTCAGACGATGGAATAGTTTGTTACCATGGTAGAATAGTGGTTCTTGATGATAATGACCTAAGGAAGATGGTGCTAGAAGAGGCTCATTCATCCATTTATGCTATGCACCTAGGTAGTACCAAGATGTATCATAATCTGAAGGACATGTATTGATGGTCGGGCGTGAAAAAGAATGTGGCTAAATTTGTTGTGAGATGTGCTGTATGGCAGCAAGTTAAAGCTGAGCATCATAAGCCTGCAGGGATGTTGCAACCGTTGCATATACTATAGTGGAAATGGGGTCATGTGACTATGGACCTTGTGGTTGGTCTGCCTATGACAACCAAGGGTCATGATTCCATCTGGGTAATCATTGACAGATTGACCAAGTCAACACATTTCCTTCCCATGAAGACAACATTCACAACAGAGAAACTTGACCAGATCTATGTGGATGAGATAGTGCTTTTGCATGGTGTTCCTACAACTATCGTGTCTAATAGAGGTCCCCAGTTCACGAGTCGCTTTTGGGAGTGACTGCACACGACTTTGGGTACGTAGTTAAAGTTTAGCACTGCATTCCACCCACATATAAATTATCAATCTGAGAGGATCATTCAGACTTTGGAAGATCTATTGAGGGCCTGTGTTCTTCAATTTTCATGGAGTTGGAATATACACCTCAGTTTAATAGAGTTTGCCTACAACAACAACTATCAGAGTAGTATCGACATGGCACCTTATGAGGCATTGTATGGGAGGTGTTGCAGATCTCTGTTGTGTTGGTACTAGACATGCGGGTATCAACTTCTTGGTCATGAGCTTGTACAGTAGATGACAGAGAAGATCAAGGTAATTCAACAATTGTTGAAGGTAGCACATGACAGACAAAAGTCGTATGCAGATAACCATTGTAGACCCTTGGAGTTCCAGGTGGGAGACAAGGTATATTGAAAGTCTCTCCTTTGAAAGGTGTTTGAGGTTTGGGAAGAAGGGTAAGTTGGCTCCCAGTTTTATGGGACCTTACCCAGTGGTGGCACGTGTTGGGAAGGTGGCCTACAGGTTGGAGTTTCCACCTAAGTTGCACGGGTTGCATCCATTGATTCATGTGAGTATGTTTAGGAAGTGCCATCTAGATACATACCTGATGTTGTAGCCTGTGGAGGTAGAGCTTGATGAGGATATGACCTATGTGGAAGCTCCAGTGTTGATCCTTGATCGAAGAGTGAAGAAGTTAAAGAGGAAGGACCTAGTGTTGGTGAAAGTTCTTTGGCATCATCGTCGTGTTGAGGAAGCCATATGGGAGCTCGAAGAAGAGATGAGGAGGAAGTACCCCTCTCTTTTCTTTTAGGATTTCAGAGGCAAAATCCCTGTTAGGGGTTTATGGCTTGTAAGGACCCTGACTCACATTTTGGGATAACCCTGTTTGTTTTGCCTAAGTATGTTGCTTAGAACCTTGCTCTGAGATGTAATTAGGGCTGGTAGAAAGCTTAAGTTTCTTATTTGAGCTTGTTTGGATGATGCTTGTGTTTTATGGTGAGGTTGTGGTGCAATTTGTAATTCACCCAGAGTAGGGGTCGATGTGTAAGTTTTCCACCTCTAGAGTGTTCCTTCTCTCTCTTTGCATCATCTAGAAGAGAGAGAGATGGGTACCTTGTTTGTGTCTTGGTTGTGTGGTGACATCCTTGGTGATGTTTGGAACACATGAGTGAGGTGTGTCTTGCACCTGAATGTGTTGTCTCGGGTTAGAGAACCTTGGAGAGGCTGTCCTATTGGTTTATGAGTATGTAGGGTTATGACCTATCAATTTGTAAGTGTGTATGGTTATGCCCTATTAGTTTGTGAGTGTGTAGGGTTTTTCCCTATTAGTTTGTGAGTGTGCAGGGTTATGCACTATCAGTTTGTGAGTGTTTAGGGTGGTAGGAGACCAAGAGGGTGAGATCTAGCCTTGACCATATCAGCATGTCGTGCATGTTGTTGCATGTGGCTCCTTTTTCGTGGACAAGTGTCACCTAAGCTCCTAAGGTGATGACACCTCTTCCATGAACTCTCTCTCACCCTCTAGTATATAATCCTCTTTCTCTCCATGCAAGAGAATCCTTTTGGCCATCCTTGCTTTCTCTCCTTCTTGGTGGACGACCTTGAGAAGCTTAAGGAGCAGGATAGCCTCTCTTGGAGCTTCGAGGACGAGTCCCAAGTTGTGGTGTTCTTTGATCATCCTTCATCTTTGACCTTGATAAGCTATGTTTCCTAGATTTCTTCTTCTTCTTCTTCTTATTCTTCTAGGCCATGGATCTTGGATACCTTCTTTACATTTTGATCCATCTTAACCTTGGTCTCATCTTCTTCCTTGGGGGTGTAGTGGTGATCAAGTTTGGTGGATCATCTTCTACCTTGAGCTCGTGAGCTTTAAGCTTGACCTTGGATATTGGATCTTGGTGGTGATATTTAAGGTGGGTTATATAACTCTTAACCTCCTTTATTATTTTCACTCTTCATATGCTTATGTTGTTCTTCATCTTTAGATCATTCATCTCATGTATGCTAGTAGTTGTTAGTGGTTTTTGAACTATTTTGATGAGGGAATCTTGTTTGGTTTGCTATCCATACCTTGCACCTTCTTGCCATGACGGTAGATGGACTAGTAGCCGATCTTCCTAAGGTTGAAGATGACAAAGTTGACACACACATGCACTAAGTTGGGAGTGGTCGTCATGACTTAGATATGCTTAGGCCGTTATGCTTTGATGGGTGCTAACCCGACATGTCCTAGAGATGCCTAAACCGATATGTTGTGAGAATGTTAGAAGTCATGACCATAAGGATACCTTGTGAGCTGGTCTGCTTTGAGTGTCAAGCTATAACGCCCTTGGTTGAGAAAGAGGCCAACACACCTTCAAGTAGAGCAGCCTGTCACACCTTTAGGTGGAGTTTCCCGTCACACCTTTAGGTGGAGTTGCCCATCACACCTTTAGGTGGAGTTGGTCGTCACACCTTCAGGTGGATTTTCCCGTCACACCTTCAAGAAAGGCTAAACCAATACATACCATGAGTGCTAAACTGATACACCTCTTGTAAGGTTAGCCCTTGTACCTTGCGTAGAGATAGTCAACATGTTATGGTACTGACAACTCGACACCCTATGACAAGTATCAACTCGACACACCAATATGCTCTAAACTGATACACACCATGAGTGATAAACCGATACACATCTTTTGTGATTAATCCGACACCTTAAGTGTTGCTAACCTATCACACCTTATGTGTAGTAACCTGACATTCTTAGATTAGTGATAAACTGATACACTACAAGATGGTATAAACCGATACCTTGTGATGGTGGTTATGTTACATCATGTTAATGATAAGGTTACATAGTATGATGTGATACCCTATGGGTTGGTTGCATGTTCAATGAAGGAGTGCTATTTTCTATGACCCTTAATTTCATAACATACTCTATGAGTGATAATAGAAGTGATGACTAAAGTTGATTGTTGATCCAAGCTTGTAAACCTTAATAAGATAAAGAGAACCCTAACCTAATGATGTAATGTGAATGACTTGAATGCTTATAAAATGGTAGTAGTAAGGAAGTATTATCCTTCTTGACGCAAGTCTCTAATCATGCAAGTAACACAAATTGATATGCATAGCTAGATAAGAGCTATGGTGTTTATGATATGTTTGAATGGGCCTTATGAGGCATGTGAGATGTTGGTATCATTGAAAGAGGAGGAAAATGGTCTTATGACCTAATGATGGTTCACTGCCTTATGTAAAATTATTATTTCCACAGTAATGAGATGAGGGGTTGCTACCCCAAAGTGTGTGGTCCTTGTGATGAGAAATATGGTGATCGGAAAACATCAAGTGATAATGTTATGAGATCACACCTTATATGCTCAATTACTTTTTGGTAGTGTGTTATGCCCTTATCTTTTTTTTGTAGAACTTTTTTAGAGTTTATACATTGTAACTTGATTGATGCTAAAACACACTTTAAATAACCTAACTAATAAAGTGGAACCTAATCATGTAGCTTGTCCGGTGCCATAGATCCATTCAGTGTCAGTATTTGTTGAATGGTGAAACGATTTTAACTTGGAGCACATATTTTTGAATATGTGTGGGTGAGGAAAAATATCCCCTTACGTCTGGGATATGTGACACATGATTGGCTGCGGGCCATACCCTGGAAAGAGTGCGTCTTTGGTCCATAGCTCAGTGATATATGACACATGATTGGCTGTGGGCTATACCATGGAAGAGTGTGGCTATGGGCCATAACTTAGTTTCACTAGAGCATGACCTGTACCAAGGTGGGTTAGGTTTGCATAACTGGACTATATGTCACTGGAAGTAGTTTGACTGACAATGTCACTACAAAATTCACATGTGTACTGACCACGAGGTTTGGTGAGGTCGTGGATTCTGACTTTTCCACTAGACTTAGCAGTGGTTGGTTGGATTTGGGTGGTATGACTCAAAACCTCAGGGCATAATAAAATACGTAAACAACCGTGTAGCATACTTGTATAGGATTAAATATGAAAACATTGGATGAGGCCTTGCTTGATTTTGTACAATATTATTGATAGGAAAAACACATGTTCTTCATATTCCTTTTATAATGTTAAGATGTTTCATAATTCAATAGTAATTGCTCATCCTATTAATAATGATTATCTACTTATCATGGTTATAACTTTATTGCTTGCTTTAATCATCTTATCTGTGATAATAATAGAGTTGGTGGAGAGTTATATCTTCTACTGATATTTGGAATCTCACCCTATGGGTTTCCCACATCCTTTTTAGGTGAACATGCATGAGGAGGTAGAGATCATGCAATAGAGGTTGAGGAGCAACAAGAGAGGCAGTAGTTGATAAGGTTGGAAGTGCTGATGAATGTCTTCTGTTGTTAGAGTCCTAGAGTCTTCCCTATACACTCGGGTCTTTGGGAATGTTTTATAGATGTGCTTTCGATATGTGGTTGTCTTGTATGCCTCTCTTATGCATGTGGTGGTTATATGTATATATGTTCTGGAATAGGTTTTTCTCGTAATAGACTGATGGCACACTCAATATGTGCTTTGAGACATGAGAGGACTCGTATGTAAGGTTTTTTCTGTTTGACAGTTTTATGAAAATGGTTTTAATTTTTAGTACTCTCTAGTAATCTGTATCTTTGATATTTCTTCTGCGGTTTTGTTTTGAGGAATCTCACTTGTGTGGTGTAGGGCGTCACACTCTACCCCGACAAGAGATGGACCTCACCTACCCTAGTGCGGTCGCACAAAATCACCACTATGCCTGCAATGTAGAGATGGTGACTTGCAAATTGGGAGTTAGTTTTCAAATTTAATTTTCTAGCTGCGGTCAAACACCAAATTAATAGAAAAAATGGAGCGACAAACATAGTGGAGCGGCAAGCAGAATAATAAATATATAAAAATTAGTGTTACAGTTAGTAAATGCCATTGTAGTTATATATAAAATCTAGTATGTCGGCCCCAGTTTCAGAACCCTTTTTGCATAGTATTTAGTGGCTTTTTTAAAGAAAATGCCATTAGAAATGTATATATAGTGGCATTTTTAAAAAAATGCCATTTAATACAATGCCCCTATTGAACAATTTTGTTGTAGTGTCATCTTTGAACTTGGGGTTGTTCCATGCATCAACAACGCAATTGAGCTATATTTTGACAACAATGTAGCTATTACACAAGCCAAGAAACCCAGATCCCATCAATGTTCTAAGAATATACAAAGGTGGTTCCATCTGATACAAGATATTGTAAAATGAAGAGATGTGAAGATTTGCAGAGTACCAACTGAGAATAATGTTGTTGATCCCTTGACAAAAACACTTTCGCAGCAGAAACATGATGGACATGTTAAATCACGTGGGATAAGATTCATGGGTGATTGGCTCAAAGTGCAAGTGGGAGTATATTGATATGAATGCCTATAAAGGCAATCATGTGATGATTGTAATGACATATATTGTAAATAATTTGATTAATAATAAAGGAAATATTCCAATTTATTTTGTTTTATTCAATTATGAGATAATGAAGTAACCTAATAAATGTCCAGAGAATGCTATTACTCAATGATGTATGTATTCAAGTACGTGACTTGAACAATGAGATCATACAAATGTTAAGAGTATACATTCTCATTATGTCCCTAGTTGGTTGTTATTATGGGAGGTAGATAGAAACCAATAACACATAAGACTAGAGTGTTTGTTGGCTGATGATAAAATCTCATTAGTCATGATATGTGATATTGAACCAAGCACATGGATACATGTTAGAGAACAATGTATTAGAGAGACCCATCATAAGAGTGACACATGGAATCCATTGCAATGGTAGTCATAATCATATCTCATAGTATTGGTTGTGATTGTGGTTCTTATACCTAAATTCACTACACTCATTACATGTCATTCGATATGCTTTAACATCATCCAATGTAATATTGAATAAGGGTTTCCATAACGATGATGATTGGGTGAATGTGACACATGGGGACTGATTGTGAGTGATGTATATGGGATTTGTCCCTCCTATAGGAGTATGATATCTTAGGCCTCTTTATAAGCAAGACTCAAACATGCATGGCTGTGCACATGTGAGTCAATGTGTAATATTGAGCGTACATTTATCAGAGATAGTCTACTTTGGTTCAAGAAACATAGATTGAATGTAGAAGAGGATGACTACTCTATTCTTGCAGTTCAATCTGGATATCAGTGACAAAGAAACTATACAAACATTGTAATACCAATCATAGGTTGTAGGTTGAAGTTGATCTCCAACTTTCCAATTACATGGGTAGCGATGATGTGTGACTAGGCACCACTCTTTTCTGGTGAATCCATAATTTATTATGGACGTTCACTACCAACATAACATAGGACTTATAGGGTTAGACACAAAGGAACTGACCTAGAAGAGGATTTTTGATCATGAATGATAATTGAATTGGTTGCTAAAGTGTTTAGGTATTCAATTAAAAAAAAACAATTTATTTGACTCCCAACTAATAGGTTCATGTGATGAAATCACCCGTTCGAGTTCCAAGTTGATGGAGATTGCATTGGCTAAGTTCTGCATGAACTGTGGCACCAACTGACTGGTTTACGTAGTGAACCAATCTGTTGGTGGTCATGAGATGACTAGCCCACTTTGCTAGATGCCTAATTCGTAGTGCAATTTGATTGCATCAAGGATTAGCATTGATGTCATGTTGTGCATTAACTAGAATAAAATTTCCAGTTCATATGCAATTCTAAAACATGTAAAATGACCTATATGCTAGGTGAACCAATTGACTCATGTGCCAATTGACTGGTTTGCCTAGTGAACCGATCATTTTTTCGCTCATAGTTTGTTAAATTTGTAAGATTCTGGTCCCTTCCAATCCCACTCAGACTGGGAACCCTGACCCTAATCCCTCATATAAATATAGGGATACTGAGGGCTTCTTGGACACACTAATTTCCTCTAACAATTGTTTGTCTTCTCTAGTTGTGGTAACCAAGAGAACCCAAGCAAGTCCTGCCTGACAAAAGAAGGGATAGCAATAGAGAACGATTGTGTGAGAGAAAGTTGGTGACTTGTACATCAACTAGAGGGACAACTCCTTCTTTTCCATTCTAGTAGGATGACATGAGTTTTAAGTGGTCAGTGTGGACTTCCATAGAAGCATGGAGACCGTATCCTACCGCTAGGAGGACAACGTCAACATGCTGTCTGTGGTAGAGACCATGAGCTTTAGAAGACGCCATCATAATGAAACTGGAAGACAATTTCTCATCGATAATGATGAGGAGATTGTCGTTGTACTTTCTCTAGGACTGGTTATATCCTCAAAACCATCCTTTCTATTATATAGTTATTTACACGATCTTCTGGTTTAATGGGGAATAAGGCAGCAAATTTTTTTTCCACTGCCTATTCTGATGCAATATTTCCCTACATTCACATGGGTCCCTAGAGTAAAAAATTGGGAATCGAGTATTTAGGGGTCATAATAAATATTCAAGATATTTTTAATATATGGATAATTCGAATATAAGATTATAAGAAAAGTTTCAAAAATTTTTAAAATTCCTAATGGTCTAGGTAATTAATTTAATCATTATTCAATTTTTACTCAAAAGATGGATTTGGAGTATTTATCCATTTAGTTTTACCCTAATCTATTTCACAAAGAAAGGTGATGAAAATATTATATTTATTTTAAAATTTTGGTTTCACTAGGATTAGTATGTGGATTATATAATTGTTCCTCAAATTTGGACTTTAATAAATAATAAACTAAAATAAAAGGGACAACACAAGTCTATGGACCAAAGAACAGAGCTCGTGTTCTATAGGACCCAAACAGATTCATAAGGGATTGGGGGCCTCACCCAAGATCTTTGGAGAGAAAGGGTGTAAAAGACTTGATTTTTGATAGAAGGGGGTCAGATGGTGGCTTATCTAGGGTTTTGTTTGAAATTGTGCACGAGAAGGGGAGATTGATGATCAAGAAGAAGTGGAGGGGTGGTGGCCAACAATGTTTATAGGCCCATGATCTTTGATCCCAATGATTCCCTGATGTTAGGCCATTCCTCCAATGGTATAGACAAGAAGGCAAAGCAGTAGGAAGCCCCATATTGCACCACACAAGCCTCAATGGAGAGCTCTGGGTGACCGAAGGCCATTCAGGTGGCGGAGTTCCGAGACTATCACTAGTACAAAAATGGTCTATAGCATCGGTTGTTTTAAGCCTATAGTGTGACTTTTCAGCCAACGCCTAAGTGGCCATCGCTACATAAATTGCTCTATAGGGTTGACTTTTTTAACAAAAAAAAACCGACCTTGTATAGTAAAAATCGACCCTATAGGCTCTCAAAAACTAAACCCAAATGAGAAATGAAACTGTACCTGAACCCTATAACGTCAGTCTTTTACTAAATAACTGACTCTAGAGATTCTTTCTAAGGACGGTTATATGAGGAAAACTGACTCAATAGAGTCTTGGAATATGATAGAACGGTCGTGCCGCCTAGAACGGCCGTGTTGGTCTATATTAGCATGGCCGTGCTACACAACATGACCGTTCTACCATATATCAACACAACCATTCTACGTGGCACGGCCGTTCTACCTCATCCCAACACGTCCGTTCTGTGCAGCATGCCCGTTCTACGATGCAACATGACCGTTGTACACGGCACGACCAAGATACCTATAAGGTCGATTTTTTAAGAAAAGCGTCAGAAAACCGACGCTATAGGATACAATTTTTTTTTAAATTTCTACAGAAACTGAATAGAACAAAACAGAAGAACAAGAATAAGATATGGGAGAGGGGAGCATTGATGCTCAACCGTCACCATTCCAAACCACACATTCATAACAAAAATGATTCATATATTGAGTTGAGTACACATAGTCACATCATAATTTATAGAATGATAGATTGTAAGTCTGAGATGATATTAAATGTCAGATACAAAAGTAAATATGAAAGAGTACTGAAACCACATACATAATGGAACATAACTGACATATTTATTCCAATGCTATATTGACTTCATTTAGAAAAGCATCTGACCACTCTTCTCAGAATTTATTTAAGTCCTCACGTGTGTAAGGCTGAGTTGTAAAGATCTATAACAGAAAATGCACATGCTAATATTTTATAAAATGACTACAACTCACTTGTAAATTTATGATGTTATTCTTTATTACATGATCTATAGTCTGAATGTCATTTGATGCTTGTTTGACAATAGCTTGTATATATTTCATTACATAGTAGCCACAAGCCCAGTCATTATTTTGTATAGGACACTACAAATAACAAATTATGCTTAATGTTAGTAAACTACTATAAATAGAAGACTATAAGAGTTGACATATAAGAGTTGAAAATTAATACATATAAGACTAAGCAGTTGTCAAAGTAGCTACCTTGACATTTTTCAAAGTCAATGTCTTTAATTTTGTGGGTATTTGTCCTCCGCCTTCACGAAAGGCTTTTATACCCCTATCAATTAAATGATAGTTGGTAAAATAGAAATTCTAAATAGAAATATCATTTTGAAGCATTGACTATATGTATGTTTACGCCATAGCTGGCAATTTCAGTTTGTGACCCCTTGTTGTTTTTCCCATTGGGTCAAGATAATAAAGAGTCATCAATTTTGGGACAATCACCACTAATTCCCAATATCTAGATCTAAGTAAGAATAAAACAAACATTAAAATAAATACATTTGTTCATTATTAAAATTATATTGAATAATAATACTTTCTGGACGTTACAAGGAATTAGGATAATTTCCTTTCCCACACTTGCAAAATATTTGAATGCATCAGAGAAGTACTCACTCACTTCCTCAATATGTGTCTCCACCTGACTAGTGACCGAAGGAACTAAGAATCCAACATTCTTTATATCAAAGTTTGTGGCCTCGGTATATAAATGGCTGTTAAACATTTGTAATTATTTTCATATGTAGAAATAAGCTAAAAATATGTATTGGAATTTTCTATATTGATAGATACTTACCTTATTCATACTTCTAATATTGAAGTATTCATCCAATCATACCGGAACAACTCTATAATATCATCAAAAAAAATATAATTGTCAAAGTCCCTCCCAGTTGTATCTTCTATTAAATTGATCAACATTTGTAGTCCAGAGCTTTGGTTGGCTAAGTATCGACTTCCCAACTCGTCGAATGTGGATTATGGAATAATAAATGGCTTGGGCATAGGAGGACGACTAGTAGAATTTTTACTTTTTGGTTTGCAAACCTGTTAATTAAATTACATACTTCTATTATACGAGTTCATATATGCAGTCAAATATGAAAAACATGGTAGAATTCAAGTATACCTTGTCATTGATAACCAAGTGTCTAGGCCAACCCACCATAGCACCCTCTGCTTCTTCAACTGTACTATATTTAGGATTAGGTATGAGTAGTGGTTTGTCCCCCATTCCGTCATACACAAGATGGATGGACACATGACAAATGTCATCAGTAATTTGTTGGCAATGCAATGTATCACCAAGGTTGTACACCTTGCCCACTGCCACAACATTATATTTTAGAACCTCCACTGCAAGTTTACAGTTCATACCAACCTAGAATGAAATAATATAAGTTATATAAGAAGTAGTAGAACAGATACCTATTAAAACTATATATATTATCACATATATATAATACTAATAACACAACATATAGAACAAAAACTTACTACAGATTGTTGTGGTGGGTCATTGGGAGTGCTCCCATGACCTTCTACAACTGTAGCATGGTCTTGTACCTCATCACTTGAGAGACGCACAATATGAATAGGTTGATAAGGTTGAGTAGGCTGAAATGAAGACATTATTTCTTTTACTTTCTACGCTACTAATGCTTCAACCTCCTCTTGTGTAAGACCTCCTGCACGACCTCTTTTAGATTGTGAAGGGCCAAAATAAGACTTGAATCCTATGCCAGCTCCTAATCCCCTAACATGGCCAGGATGCTCCTTCGTACCAAGAGCAACTGATAGTTCATCCATGTGGCCAGTTGGGATGAACTTTCCTTCCTTCCTTTACTCGTGGAGATCAATCTATTCATAGTTAATAAAAATATTAAATCACAATATCAATTAGATATAAATAAATCTAAGTTTGTGGGAGTTACTATTTACTTAGTTGGGATAAACCTACCATCTTTTGTGCCACCTCCTTAGTTGCATGGTTGATAATTTCACCTGCTCGATTCTTTCTAGCATCAATCCATGTCAAGTGTCGGGGTGGACGCTCAACTTGAGTTGTATTAGATTCTTCTCCAGAAGAGGATTTCTTCTCTTGTAGTTGGCGGCAGAAGGCATAACCACCGGGCCCCAAGCGATGGTCATGCACATTTTTGGCCCGTCTTTCCTTTTGAGACTGGTGGATAGCCTGATCATTTAAAATGAGGTATTGCAATTTAGACTTGGCAAACATGTATAAAAAGATTCACCTCCTTAATTGTATAAAATTAAAGATTCATACATTACATCACAATCTTTATTACCTGAAACTCTTCCGATCTCCTAGCTGCAACAAATCTTTCCCACACCTCAGAGTCTATAAAAATATATACATTTGTTGCTTTCTTCTTTTGTTTAGGATTATCTATAAATTCCCTTGTGAGATATGTCTTAAAACCCCTCCATCGTACACCAAAATGTTGTAGCACTCTTTTCTTGTGATCTTTTTCATTTAGATGAAAAACACCCTATACATACAAAAGAAGCAATTAATAATTTTGTTTTGAAAAGGAATTAATTCCAAGCAAACCAAATTAGAATCAATAGATAAAAACATATTAAAATAATATCACTTCCACTCACAGATATATCTTTCCATATAAGGTCTTTTTTAGCATTAGGAACATCATGCCAGTTTTCTATATCTATTGCCACCTTACTACATGCGGTCGCCCATACGTAGTGCTTGAAAGCACTAGCATGTTCCCCAACAGGTGCTCATGTGATATCAAACTGGATTGTCAATTTGTCCCCTTTAGCCCTGAGCTCCTGCAGCCTACGCATCAGTGTGGGACATCTACTTTTCTTAGCATCACCACTACCATCCTTATGGTGCTCATGCTCATGCTCATGCTCAAAATGTTCATGTTCACTCGCCATTTTAGAACCTGCAAGTATACATGATAAAAAAAAAGTGATAATAAAAGCATAAGTGATAAGGTATACATGATATATGATGTATATGTAAAAGATTACTTGCTTGAATGATAATAAAATAAATAATTCAAAGAATACATGCCTCTAGTATTGGTTGAGTTGTTAGTCTAGTAAAATTCCTTCAACATGGTCTTGATGTTTATAATATTCATCGGTGTTATCTTCAACATTTACACTTGGCAAACCAACTGAGAATGGACCAGAATCATCATACTTTTCGTAGTATTCTTCTTCATTTATAGGATCTACAGTAAAGTGTCTTTTTCCATGAAGAACGACATACCAATTTTTATTTGCCGGGTCATCAATATAGAATACTTGTTTTGCTTGGTCTGCCATGATGAATGGATCATCTTTCTCACCAATCTTTTCAAAATTCACCAATTTGAAAACAACTCATCCACTAAAACTCCTTTGTTGTTGTCAACCCAATTACACCTAAAGATAGGAACTCTGAAATTTGTATAGTCCAATTCCCATACGTCCTCAATGACGCCGTAATATGACATCTCAGCTTCATGTGGTCTTTTATCTTTGGCACTAGCAAAATACAACGAACAAGCTTGAACAGTGACCCAACTATTTTGGACCACACTACTTTCATCTTGACGCTTTGTGTAGTATGAAAATCCATTTATGTCATAACCTTCATATGACATGACATCCATTTTTGGCTTAAAGGCGAGCCATTTTATGTTCTGAGCAACATTATTCGGTGATTCAGATAGTTGATTAAATACTTTCTCTTCAAACCACCTAATAAATGTTCGATTATGCTCTCTTGCAAGCCACATTGAGCTGGATCATGGATGATTTCTCTTGATAAGATCATTGTGTTATGTGATGTAGCTCTAACTTCATCGATGTTGTGTAAAATATACATATGTACTTGTTCCCACAACTCACGACTGATTCCTTTCACTCGTCCTCCCAGAGTTCCTTTGCCACAATAAGATTCAGTGTGATGGGAATTTTTTAGATCGCTAGAAGTTTCATTGCAATTCAAAAAATAATTGCAAAAATCCATCACCTCCCTAGCCATATAACCCTCAACAATACTCCTTTCAGGACGATAATGATTTCGAACATCACCTTTAAAAACACTCATGTAGCGTTCAAATGGATACATCTAGTGTAAGAAAATTGGACCCAACATCTTCACCTCCCTTGTAATATGTACTACAAGATGAACCATGATATCAAAAAATGAAGGAGGAAAGTACATTTCAAGCTGACACATGGTAACAATTACATCTTTCTGTAATTTATCGAGAGTATCAGGATGTATCACTTTGTTACATATTTCATTGAAGAAGAAACATAGTCTTGTGATTACAAACCTTACATGCTTCGACAATATAGATCGAATAGCCACATGTAAAATTTGTTGCATTAAGGTGTGACAATCGTGAGATTTGAGACCTATCAACTTCATATCCTTCATTGATACCAATCTACGAATATTAGAAGAGCATCTTTGTGGAACCTTAATATTATACAAGTACTCACAGAAAGTCTTTTTCTCCTTCTTTGACAAAGTGTAACAAGCTGGTGGTAAATATGTGCGACGACCCCTGATCTCCACTGATAATTCTTTTCTTATACCCATTAATTCTAAATCTTTTCTAGATTTGATGCCATCTTTAGTCTTTCCTGGTATGTTCAATAGCATACCAATGATGCTATCACAAATATTTTTTTCAACATGCATGACGTCAATGCAGTGTCTAATTACCAAAGATCTCCAATAAGGAAGATCCCAGAATATTGACCTCTTCTTGTATAGAGATTTGTCACATGCGAGTGTACGACTAGTTGAACTCTTTCCAAATTCATTAACAATATGTTTCACCCTATCATAAATAACATTTCCTGGTATAGGTTTAGGAGCACTTCGTTCCTTAGTTGACCCATTAAAGGTTTTGCGTTGCCTTCGATAAGGATGCACTGGTGGGAGAAATCTCCGATGAACAAGATATACGATTTTACCACCATGTTTCACTCTGATTGAATCAATATTTTCCTCACAAACAAGACATGCTTTGTATCTTTTTATGCTATATCCAGACAAATTTCCATAAGTTGGAAAGTCATTAATCGTACAAAACAACATATCACGCAAACTGAAGACCTCTTTACGTGAAGCATCAAATATCATAATACCTTCTTTCCATAGTTTCATTAGGTCATCTATTAGAGGTTGAAGGTAAACATCAATATCATTTCCAGGTTGCTTGGGCCTTGATATCAATATTGACAACATGACATACTTATTTTTCATACACAACCAAGGAGGAAGATTGTATATAACAATCATAACAGGCCACGTGCTATGTTGGCTGCTTAATATACCAGAGGGATTCATTCCATCTATACAGAGTCCACGTCTTAAGTTTCTTGATTCTTTACCAAATTGAGGGTATAATAAATCAATTTTCTTCCATTGTGGTGAATCAGATGTATGTCGTAGGACACCATCATCATTGGCCTCTAACTCCCCATGCCAAGACAAATTTTAGACATCTTCTATATAGCAAATAAGCGTTGAAATCATGGTATTATTGGTAGATACCAAATCACCTTGATAGGAGAGCCATTTTTAGCCTTAGCTGAATTTGTGGTCTTATACCTTGACGCACCACATTTTGGACAATTTATTAAATTACTATAGTCCTTCTGAAATAACACACAATCATTTGGACATGCATGAATCTTCTTAGCCTCCATTCCCATTGGACACATTATTTTCTTTGATTGATATGTTGAAATTGAAAGCTCGTTGCCTTCAGGAAGAATTTCCTTTAACAAAGACAACAGTGAAGTGAAACTCTTATCGCTCCACCGGTTTTGAGCTTTAAGAGTATATAATCGCATCACAACACTCAACCTCATGAACTTAGTACAACCCTTATATAAAGGTTTTTCAGCATCATGGATAATATTTGCAAATAAAGAAGGTGGATCAATGACATTGTCCCGACAACTACGTAGCATCTCATCAACCATATCATCCTGAATCGGTTCATCATTATCTATATCTTCTATGCCACAACTATTAGTATCGACATTTTCTGATCCATTAGTAATTTTCTCTCCATGCCAATACCATTCATTATAACCTTATATGATCCCATTGCATATGACATGATTCTTAATTTCCCCAGCAGTATCAACTTTCAAATTGTTACCACAATTTCTACATAGACAATAGAACCTATCTGTAGGTAGTTTCCTATGTTCCTCAGCAAATATGATAAATTCATCAACACCTTTGGCAAACTCTGGACTACAACGGTTCTCGATAGACATCCAACTTTGATCCATTTTCTATATCACATTAAAAATTAATTATAAAACTAAGCATTTAATATTGATACTATAAGATGTAAGTTTTTATTGATAGGAAGTTAATTACTTTTATACTAAAGTGTACCACCTATCCCATTTTTGAATATTTAATCTCACTAGTAACTGTATAATGTATGTTTAGTTTTGAAGAAAATTTCAGCAACATTTCCCCTAAGTTCTCCAAGTACACCGATGCAAGCGGTAAATAACCACTCACATATGTACCCAGAGAACAAATGAGGAAATACTACTAAAATTTTCTTCAAAACTAAACATACATTATACAGTTACATCCTAAGTGAGATTAAATATCCAAAAAAAGTCCCAAATCGGGGACTATCCAAAATTTACTCCTATGGGTAAATTTTGAACAGGTTTCTAAGTTGATACATGCATAAATATATTATTGTCATATTTATATATTAAGTTAAACATCATGCATCGATGATCTCATATATAAACCCTAAAGTGTCAATCTGAGACTACACAATGTCTACCCTCATATTTCTGGAATGTATATATAATGATTACATATGTGATTGATAACAAAATGTAGATATGAATGAATACATATTTTTATTATTGGTTGATTTACTAGTCAAATAAAATGGCACATTGGGAGAGTGAGAATATTATACCTCACTTGTAAGCTGAAGAAGAAATATATACAAGTCAACAACAAGTCAATAGCACCTACAACAACATAAATGCACGATTCAATTATGTTATAATGTATTAATTAGGGGTCAGTATATATCAATTTTATAGGAGCAGTAACAAATTCAAAATTGACAAATTTTGATGATTCTACAACTCAGCCGACATGGCCGTGCTGCCCAACATGACCGTGCAAACAACACGGCCGTGCTACCCAACATGGCCGTGCTACCTGGTCAGTTGCTTGAAAGTAAGACGTAAACGGAGGAGTGAGGCGGTAGAGACAATACCTTGAGAAGAACCAGTCGGGGAGGGAGCTTATGCGGGAAAAGAACCGGAGAGAGATGCACACGGCCCTTACAACGCCTAAGACATCGTCACCTTTCAAGGAAGAAAGTATTGGAGAGAGATACAACACCTAAGGTGTCGTCGTCGTTCAAGAAAAATGGCGCCGGAGATGGTGGTAAGGAGCATCGTCGTCGCCAGAGATGGTGATAATAAGCTTGGGTGTCATCGTCCAAGGAAAGCGGCGCTAGCTTGCCTCTTTTCGGACGAGGAGATGGTTGGGGGAGGTCACCTTTGTAGAGGCAGCATTTTCTTTCTTCGGGCACGGGAGTAGGAACGGGGAGTAGCAGCAATAACAAATGGCAACCTAAGCCTTACAATCGGGCTACTATGTGCAATGTAGAAGACCTATAGCGTCAGTTTTTGGTAAAAAACCGACCCTAAAAGTCTACTAAAAAAACGGTGCCCGGACATAACCTATAGCAACGGTTTTTTAGGATAACCGACGCTACATACCAGCATCTGTAAGGTCGGTTATATATAAAAACTGACTCTAGAGTTCCAAAGCGGTGTCCGTGTTTTTTGTTGACCCTATAACATTAGTTATTTAAAAAAACCGACCCTATAGATCGAGGTGCGAAGCCAAAATTGCGTGAATTTTTTCCGCGGGAAATCTATAAGGACGGTTTTTATGATAAAACCGATGCAGTAGTCTATTAGGTCAGTTATTCTAGTAAAAATGACGCTATGGGAAGCGACGTTACCAGCCAAAAATGTAGTAGTGTATGTAGAGCAAAGTCTATGCGCGTGAGTGTGGAATCCCAGTCAGGTCCACGAGTGGTGATCTAGGTGGATCTAGGCCTAGATCCACGAGGTGCTAGTATTCATCCCTAGGGAGCACCGTTGTGGCCACATCAAGGTCTTACGATCGATTTTCAACGGCCAGGAATTATTCTCGAGGTAATATTTTTGAAAATTCATATCTTAGGATATAGATCTCACTTTTTATCAAACAAGGTGTTTATGGAAAAATATTGATGCCTATTATTTTATAAAAATGGATTGAAAATATTTTTTAGATGTCTGATAACTATTATGGATTGATTACTCAGAAATATAATATTTCTATGTTTTGGGTACTAAAAATAGCAATTGACTTTGAAAAATTAATGAATGTTTTACTCAATTTTTATTTTTATGTTTCACATATTATTCAAATGCCTGATCAATCTGATGTGGTCTTTTACCAAGGTTTTTGATATAAACCATAATAAGGGTATTTTGGGCATTTCATCCATTGATTGACAATGAAACGATCTTAGGTTTTTAACCATTCCTTAATATACAATGATCTTACCATTCCTAATGGTTTGATAGAGTTTCATATATAATTGTATTATTATTTATCTTTTGGCCCAAGTGGACATTATCTAAAATAATTTATGTTTATTTTAAAGACAACATGTATTTTATGTGCCTATTTAGTATGGAAAATGATTCCAAGTATATCTTCATCTGATTTTATAAATACATCAGTAAGAGTAGTATTTATGAATATGTTTGGAGTTTACTCTTGGTATATGAGGTATATACTTATATATTAGTGTATATGATACTTTTTGGTTATTATAAATATATCAATATATGTATGATATATAATGTGTCAATTGAGTTTAATTTAATGTCTAGACATTAATGTACTTTAAATCTGAGTTGGTATTAGTTAACCTAGAATTCTAAGTTGGTATATAAGGTCAAGGGGATGGGGTTTGAGAATTATAAATGAAGAAGAGAAATATACATGGAGTTATAGACATTTTTCGATATCTAGGTAAATATATTATGAACCAAGGAATCAAGACTAGATTAAGGATCACCTCCAACAAGGTAAGTGGGTCATGTCCATTGAATTTTGTTATTATTATGATTCAACCTAAATCTCTCCACAAAGTAACTTAGAGATAAAGTTACTTTCATACATTTAGTATTTCATGTTCAATGATACTTTAGGCAATCAGACTTTATTCAAATTAAGTATGTTACGAGGTTATCATGTTTTAGATTTTTGGTACTTAAGCTACCTTTAGATAGTATTTCTTCATTCAGTTTAGTTTATTTTTCTCAAGCCTTTAGACTTAGATTTCAGATATCCCATATTTGAATGAAAGATCATTTTAAGCCATGTTTTAAGATTTTAGTGTGACAAGAACTTCTAAACAAGATCAATTCAGTTTAGAAGTGTACCAGAAGAACTTCTCAACAAGATATATTCAGTTTATAAGTGTATCAAATTAACATAATTAAGTCAAAACATTAACTTAAGACTTAGATTCAATTTATAATTTAAGATTACACATTCAAAATTAGAATTTAGTTCAGATATCAGTATCCAGTTTTAGTAAAATATAATTTTAGATTCAAAATTCAGTAAGTTCAGATTTAAGATAATATGTCAAAACCTTTACTTAAGACATTATATGATAAGTCCTCATTCAGTTAGCCCCAGGACGATTCAGAGGCATCTATTGCCAATTCAAAGGAGTGTTTAATCCAATTTAGGGGTACTTTGGTACCAATTTAGGGCATATCCACACCACTTTAGAGACACCTTGATGTCATTCAGAGGCATGTAGTGCCATTCAAAGGTATTTCGGTACCAATTCAGGGCATACATATGAAAATTTAGGAGGACTTATAGCATAATGGTGGCCACAAATCAGATAAAAGATATAAGTAAAATATACATCGATTCAAAATAAGTTTACAACTTTTAGATATTAGTCCATCTTTTAGTTATGCCATATTTATGTGTATCATATTAGAAGTTCAATGCCACTTACTCTAACCTAGGTTTCCCTTTGTGCGTGGCATGGGATGAGATGTCCGCAGGTACTATTCTTTAGGAAGAGAGGTCAAGAAAGAGGATTCATCTACAATTTTATGGGATTTACTTGGTGGGGCGCCACTTGCACGATCCGATACATTAAGATAGAGTACAGTTTTAACATCATGTATATAGTCTTTTTATAATGATTGGCTAATTTAAATTTCTTTTCCTAAGGATTTATGATAATGCTTTTTACACTAGTCTGTATTGGTTCTTGTCTATTAATATTGTTATGCACATCATATTTGTAACAACCCCCTCCCCCCCCCCCCCGAAAAAAAACTTTTTCTCATGTGGTATGACAATCAGGGTGTTACAATATGGTATCAGAGCAATAATGTAGATGGCCATAAGGAACATTCTCATATTCTTAGTTAGATTGCTCCATTAGAAGCCAAGTGAGAGTAGACATATTTAGAAAGATAGTGAGTAACCTTAGTTATAGACGGAGTGAGTGAAAGACAACAGAACCCAAGATATAGGTTTAGTCAAGAAATAGTAGTTGAGATATGTAATAGGGTTAGTGTCTAGATGCTTTATACTTTTTATGTCAACTTTAAATTTATTCATATTATGCCCTCACTTTCTCCCACATGTTTGTGGGATGGGAAACAAGCTTATGGGATTTTATATAGGAGATGTTATATACATAAATCTAACTTATTATGCTTATCTCATTCTTTCTGGTACATATGGTATGGGACATGTGTACTTTGATATGAGATAAATATGATAAGACATGGCACTTTCATATGTATACCAACATGCATCAGGAGGTGACAGAAAAAAAAGTTGACATGAAAAGTTTGAGATAGATGGTCACCTAAACCTAATTCCATACCAACAAGAATCCTAGAATGCATTCCATAGGTATTTGTTTTGAAATAGATGACTGAATTGCCTTTAAAGTGGAATAACGATTGGAGGGTGATGGGGTCTTTTTCTTACTATACTTGATGAGAATTATAAAATTCTTGATGTCTTTAGGACTTCCATCGCAAGGAGGAATTGCAAGTTGAATCATGATGGTTGTACTTGAGGATAATTGATATGTTATGAATAGAGTTTAAGCTTAAGGTATGAGGGTTTCTAGAGGTGACTCAAATGTCTTTACAGTTATATACGTGGATGATTTAAGCATATGGTGATACAAGATATGTGATAGTACTGATCAATGATCTAGAATCAATATAATATTGGGGTTTAGATGTTTACACACAAGATAGAGCCCAGAGAAGTTGCTTGCCTATGGTTTGATTTTGTATTCCTAAGGATAATGATAGTTTCATGACAAAGTAGTGATTATCAGTACCTTGGGTTCAACCAACCTAGTTCACCATGATAAGATGAAGAATATCACTAGAAGTAATATTAAGAAAGTAGTGTAAGTTTTTGGTTCCTTAAGTTAGGTGAACATTGGTAAAATGGGCACATTGATGTAAGGGGTAGTATGATGTAAGATTTTTTGAAGAAGTCAACATAGGTAACTCACTTGTTTAATGTACAATCATGATAGTAATAAACAACCTTGAAAAACATTTAATTCCTCATCCTTTACAATCTTAAAACCCTATCTTGGTTTCTTAAGAGGAAGGATAAACTACAACCTTGACCATAGTGTTCTGAGGGTTGGTAGTCCATAGTAATATGGAAAATGACTCTTACCAACCTAGAAGATAACATGGTTTCAGATATTCGTACCCCTTTGAAAGATCATTTGACATAATGGTGTAGTCTGAATGACTTTTGAGAAGGAGTTCACAACCCAAAGTAAGTGGTCTATAATCATGAGTATTCACTTATTTTTTTTTGTCAGTAGTATTCACTTATTAAGATCAATATAGTTATTATTTCTTAAATAAGATTTTTATCATTTATGTGATCGAATGCTCTAAGATATTAATATGAGATATGCAAGTAGGATTTTTGTACTATCATCCCTATATCATTACTATACCTAAGACCTCATGTAGATGCATGTTAATAAGAATTCTTAGAATGATTAAGAGCTAAGAGTTAAATACATGGTAAAATAATTAAATTTTTGAATGCATTAGTTAATGGTTATGTTTCCAAGATAGGATCCATGTGTTAAGATTTTAATCATGGTGAGACCATGAGATTAGAATGCATAAGATTTAGATAAGATCATGTTTAATGAGATGAAAAGAGATTATGGAATAAGTCTCAGACCCTTAGTGTAGGTAATGAGTCACATGTACTAGAGTATAGTCCTCCAGGGAAATATGTGCAAAAAGAAATGCTTAATGTTATCCTGTAGGATTCCATGTTAGTTGGATATGCTAGTTAGATAAGGATGTTAGGTATAGTTGGTTATCCATAGATAGGTCATTTTGATGGTGTCCATGAGACTTTATGACAATTGTCAAGATTTAGTGTTAGTAAGGTATGTGAAACCTTAAGGTGGGAAGCCTCTAGTGGTTTAGTCAAATTTTGAGGATGAAATTCCCAAAATGGTGGATAGTTCTATCACACCCCTAATTTCTAGAACCTAGTAAGTACATGATTATGTTATTGATAACTCAATATATGATAGATATATCGTTACAATAATGTTACATCTAATTTTCATGATATTCATAATTTAGAGGAAAAAGATGTTGAGGGTGTCTTATTTGAAATTAATACTATTTTGGTAATATCCTTAGAATTTGGAATCCAATATTTAACTTGATGATATGAGGTGACAACCAAAGTTGAACTATTTAAGGAAATATAATTACTATAGATGATGGTTTGAGCCCTACACCTATTTTTGGTCTTCATATTAAGTAAGGTCACAATCATCATATGTATCATGAGTAGGATTCGATTGAGAAGTTTTGTCTATTCAAAAGTATAGTTCTGTAATTGATGATATGATTAATCTTATGAACCCTTTTAGAGATGTAGAAAAGGGCCATTGACCCTAGGACCCAAATTCAAGCCCAATAAGACCAATTAAGGTTTTCAGATGGGTCCCTGGAGTACAAAATTAGGAATGGAGTATTTAGGGGTCATAATAAATATTCGAGATATTTTTAGTAAATGAGTAATTGTAATATAAGATTATGGGAAACTTTTCAAACAATTTTGAATTTCCTAATGGTGTAGGTAATTAATTTAATCATTATTCAATTTTTACTCAAAAGGTAGATTTGGAGTATTTATCTATTTATGTTTTCCCTAATATATTTCATAAAGAAAGGTGATGGAAATATAATATTTATGCCAAAATTTGGGATTGATTGGGATTAGTATGTAGATTGTATAATTATTTTTTTGATTTGGACTTTAATCAAAAAGAAAAAACATAAAAGGGGCGACTCCAGTCCATGGACCCAAGAACGGAGCCCCTATTCTATAGGATCCAAATAGAGTCCTAGGGGTTTGGGGACCTCACCCAAGATCTGAGAGAAAGGCTATAAAAGCCTCAATTGTTGACAAAAGGGGGTTAGATGGCAGCTTATTTAGGGTTTTGTTCGAAATTGTGTGTGAGAAGGGGATGTCGATAATCAAGAAGAAGTGGAAGAGGGGAGGCGGCACCAACAAGGTCTGTAGGTTGGGGATCTTTGATCCCAATGATTCCCCAATGTTTAGACCACACTGGCAAAGGGCTAGACGAGAAGGAAAAGTAGTAGGAGGCCCCAAATTGCACCACACAAGCATCAACGACAAGCTTAAGGTGACTAGAGGCCACTCAGGTAGTGCAGCGGCGAGACTCTGTAGCGCAAAGTCTATGCACGTGAGAGAGGAATCCCAACTGGGAGCACATGTGGTGATCTAGGAAAATCTAGGCCTGGATCTACAAGACGCTAGTAGTCATCCATGGGGAGCTCCGTTGTGGCCACATAAAGGTCTTTCGATCAATTTTCAATGGCCAAGAATTATTCTAGTGGTAATATTTTTGAAAATTCATATCTTGGGATATAGAGATCAATTTTTAGCAAACAAGGTGTCTATGGAAATCTACTAATGCCTACTATATTATAAGAATGGATTTAAAAAATATGTTTTAGATTTCTATTAATTATTATAGAATGATTACTAAAAGATATATGATTTTTATGTTTTAAGTACTAAAAATAGCAATTGACTTTGGAAATTAATGTATATTTTACTTAAGGTTTATTTTGATGTTTCACATACTATTCTAAAAACTGGTCGTCTGATGTGCTCTTTTACCATGGTTTTGATATAAACCCTAATAAGGGTATTGTGGCTATTTCACCCATTGATCGACAAGGGAATGATCTCAATATTTTAACCATACCTTATAAGTATATTTTCATCTAATTTTAGAAATATGTCAATAAGAGTAGTATTAGTGAATATGTTTGGAGTTTACTCTTGGTATATGAGGTATATGCTTATATATTAGTGCATATGATACTTTTGGTTATTACGAATATATCAGTATATGTATGCTATATAATGTGTATATGAATGCTATATAGAGTGTGAATTGAGTTTAATAGAATGTCTAGACATTAAAAGTGCTTTAAATAAGAGTTTGTATTAGTTAAATTAGAACCCTAAGTTGGTATATAATGTTAGGGTGATGGGGTTTGAGGATTAGAAATGAATAAGAGAAATATACATGGACTTATAGACATTTGTTGATATCCAGGTAAATATATTATGAACCAAGGAATCAAGACTACATTAAGGATCTCCTCAAACAAGGTAAGTTGGCCATGTCCATTGAATTTTGTTATTATTATGATCCAATCTACATCTCTCCACAAAGTAACTTAGAGATTAAGTTACCTTCACACATTTAGTGTTTCATGCTTATTTCATGTTCAATGATACTTCAAGTAATCATAATTTATTCATATTAAGTATGTTCTGAGGTTATCATATTTTAGATTTTGGTACTTAAGCTACCTTCAGATAGTATTTCTATATTCAGTTTAGTTTATTTTTCTCAAGCCTTTAGACTCAGATTTTAGATATCCCATTTGTGAATGAAAGATCATTTCAAGTCAGATTTTCAGATTTTAGTGTAATAAGAAATTCTAAACAAGATGAATTCAGTTTATAAGTGTATCATAAGAACTTATAAACAAGATAAATTCATTTTTTAAGTATCAGATCTCAAACTAAGACTTATATTCAATTTTGAATTTTAGATTACAAATTTACAATCAGAATTCAGTTCTAATATCAGTATCCAGTTTTAGTATAAGATAAGTTCAGATTCAGAATTCAGTAAGTTCAAATTGAAGATAATTAAGTCAAAATCTTCACTTAAGACATTATATGATATGTCCTCATTCAGTTAGTCCTGGGACAATTCAGAGGCATATGTTTCCAATTGAGAGGAGTATTACTCCAATTGAGAGGTACTTTGATACCACTTTAGGGTGTAGCCACACCACTTAAGAGACACCTCAGTGTCATTCAGAGGCATGTAGTGCCATTCATTGGTACCTGGGTACCAATTCAAGGTATAGATACACCAATTCAAGAAGACTTATCATATAATGGTGGCCACAAATCAAATAAAGGACACAAGTAAAAGATAAATCGATTCAGAATAAGTTTACAACTTTTAGATATTAGTTCAGCTTTCAGTTATGTCATATATATGCTTATCATATTAGAAATTTAATGCTACGTACTATAACCTAGGTTTCCCTTTGTTCATGACTAGGGATGAGATGTCCACATGTACTATTATTCAAGAAGAGAGGTCTAGAAAAGTATTCATCTACAATTTTAAGGGATTTGCTTGGTGGGGAGCCATCTACATGATCCGAGACATTAAGAGAAAGTACATTTTTATCATCATACATATAGTATTTTTTATAATGTTTGGTGTATATGAGTTTCTTGTCTATTATTATTGTTATGTATATCCTGTTTGTAACCCCCCCCCCCAAAAAAAAAATTAGCTTCCTCTCAATATGAAAATCTGGGTGTTACAGAGGAAATTTGAGATTTTTTTGACATTCATAACAATGAAATTTCAAGGCACATAAAACTCTTTTCTTAGCTTGATAGGGATGTCTTCATTGATCCCCATGGTCTTGGCCATTGAAGACTCAAATAACTAAATCATCATGAATACAAGAAAGAGTTTAGCAAACCCCAGTATTTGGTATAGGTTGTATGGAATGATAAAAATGCTAGCACAAAGATATGACAATCCTTTCATGCATGATCCATATCCTATGAAGTAAGCTATCTCAAAGGAAACTAGGTCTTTAGGTTTCTTTGGCATCTTGCTCAACACAATATTATAAGTTGTCCTAACTAACATTATAGTTTCATACTTTTCATTAGTGTATTTCTTGGTGAGAGGAGTATTTAGATATTTGTATGAAGATGGAAGTTAAGCAAGAGCGTAAAATAAAGGGATGCCAATATGGATATTTTCCATGTCTTCCTTGAATTTCATTGGCATTTTACACACCATTTGGATTGCCAATTTAAATTCTTAGATAATTCCTTCTTTGGTTTGGATTGTAGTAGACTTGATCCTCAATGTTGTGAATGGATTTCAAGTCCTCTACTTGATTTTCATCATCTTAAAGATGCACATTTTGCACCGTGGTGTCACAGAGCAACTGACACCCAAGAGAAATATGATCATTTCCTTTGCAAGCTACATAAGAAAAGTTTCACATTTCACTTGTTGGATTGGTTCTGACTGCTCACATCTCTCATAATATTTGAAAGAAAATTCTAGAATGTCCCGTAGACACAACATAAGTGTGCAAGTAGTATAGATTTTGACCATCTAGAAGATTTTTCAATGCAATATTATGAATAAATAGTATGGTATAATTTGAAATAAAATAGAGAGAATGGTATGCAATTATGGAAAAAATTAAGATTGATTAAACTACTTCAAATAAAAATATGAAGTCTTGCAAATATTTCTTGTAGATGAATGGAAAACAACAACAACATCTTTTCATTGTAGTTGATCATTGAGAAAAATAAATAAATGTAAATAACATCCATTACTTGTTTGTAACTCTAAGAATTGTTCTCACACATGAGTGTAAGCTTTATGTCCTAGATACACCACGAGAAAATGAATTAACTTCGAATATGCTTAGGGTATAAGGTGATTTTTATCGTAAGCATTTCAGTGATGTCATAGACATCAAGTGCCTTATGTTTTGATCCATGAACCATGAACTTTATAAGAAATATGAAAATATGGAGTTTTTGAGATGATAAAACATCTCAGGAACATGTTCTAGTAGAAATAATGACAAGAGAGGTATGATGTCTCTGAAACATTAATTAATTGCAATACGGCATAATGTGATCTAGTTCGGCCCTATGTGCTCAATTTAATTCACTATGTCGAAAGCCTATAAAGATTGTGGTTTAGTTTAGTCCAAGGGTTGGTTTTGTATGTAATTCTACAATTTTTCTTGATTCATATAAATAACATTTGAAGAATTTCAACATTAACAATTTTGTTAAAAGTATTGTCATAGTTTTTTCAAATGTTGAGGATAGATGTGGGGCAAATGAATAAATACAAGTCCAAATATGTGTTGATAATCAAAGATGGAAAGGGAAATTCAAATGGCAAACACAAATTAAAGAAAGGTTTTAAGGCTATGAAGAACTCCAGTTCATCTTCAAAATAAAGGCACAAGGAGGAGTGGCTAAGGAAGGCAAATATCACCATAATAACCATGTTGGACATTGGAAGAGAAATTGCCCTTCTATCAAGAGGAATTGCAAAACAAGATGTTGGTGATAGATTTATCCCCTACATGTATATATGTCGTAGAGATAAACTTATCCACCTATTCATCATCGGTATTACATACCAAATATAGACCTCACATATGTTCTAGTATACAAGATCTGAAAAGAGTAGGCACCTGAAGAAGGGGACTTGTGGAGCTACATCTTAGAATGGATTGATGCCACTATTGTAGGTATGTATTTTTTATCTATGCATAATGGGCTTGTAAAAGAATTACAGATTTTCTATTATGTACCTTCCATAAACATATGTGTCATTATGTTTCATATTTGGACAAGAATGGTTTTGAATTTGATATCAAGAATGTTTGTGTTTCTATTTACAAATATGATATATTTTATGGCAGTGCCCCCTTGACTTATGGTATTTTTTTGATCTATGACAAATATCTATAAAATTAACACTAATAATCTTGTACTCGTTGTTCAAACAAAACTTACATGTTGCATTGTCATTTAGGCCATATAATTGAGAAACATATTTGAAGAATCCATAGCGACTAATACCTAGAGACATTAGACATGTGAATCTTATTTATTACTGAAGATGAAAAAAGAATGTATAAGTGGTAATAGTAAAAGGCATAGTGACTTATTAGGATGCATACAACTAATGTATGTTGTCCTTTTAGCACACATTATAAAGGTCCGAATCAATACTTCATCACGTTTATTGATGACCTTGATAAATATCGCGTCACAGACCAATTTTTACCCCAATCCCAATCCTACATACTAAATAGACATTCTTAAATGAATTGAATCATCCATCTATAAGAGACCCAAAGATCACACACGCAACATGCATAATAACTAAAATTACATTCTCTTTTATTATATGAACTAAATAGGTTCTATAAAGGCATCTGAAGGAAACATGATATAAATGATACAAGAATAGAAACTAATTAACTAGTTATAATATCCCAAAAGTGTTAATATAACCCATGAAGTTTTTGTTTGTGGAATTAGTTTTCAAAGATTTCAGAATAGTATAAGAATGATCTCAAAAATTGTTCATTATATACCTAAAATATAAAATTAGACACAATCAATCCAACACATTAGTATGATAAAAATTCATATAAATGTGCATGTATATAATGCTTGGAAAAGCCAATATAAACACAAAAAAGATTCTTCAATTGTAAAAAACAAGCATCTTTTGTTAGAAAATCCAGTACACTCAAGCTGACATCACCAAAGGGCCAATGTCAGGAACAACATCCCACAAGATGGGTTCAAATGAGTCATGACTGTTGACCTGAGAGTTATACTTTGGCATATTTTTATAATGACTTAACCATTCCATTCCTATGTATCTAATATGTTTGTTCAAGATTGATTCTAAGCTTTAGGTACATGAAAAGGATCAAATTACACTAGCCCTAGCTTGTCCAAGTTCAAGTCAAAAGCAATGCAAGTGCACATTTTGGGAATCACCCCAAAAGACCTTAGATTAATTTTTATTCACTTGTAATGATGATATGACTTGTAACTAAGATGACAAAAAATTAGGGACACTTAATTCCAGTGTTAGGTAACTCAAAAGTCAATTTAGAAAATTTGTCACATGATGTTTATCGATCGAGTTTCGATTACACACTCAAAGAACTCGATTGATTGATAAACTAAGGAAAAATGATTTTGACTCATCAGTCGAGTTTCTCAAGATAAACTCAATCGATAGTTTAAAAATTGGCTTTGTCGCTTAGTAGATCGGTTGAGTTACTTTATTGAAACTCGACCGAATGTACTGTACGAAAAATGCAGAAAAAGTGATTATAACCGTTGGAGTGTTTTTTTAGAGAGAATAGATCCGTTGTAACTTGGAAAATAGATATATTTTTCCCTTAAGTGATCCCACACTCAAGGGAACACCCCTAGCTATAAATAGGACTCATTGGAGTTCATTCCAAATTTGCTCATTCATGCTATTCTAAGTCCTTGCTATAGTTTAGTGTGTTGCAACTCTTTGAGCCCATTTCTCTCACTAATTTATAAAGCATTTTGTGATTATGAGTGAGTTAGGCTAGTGGTAAGAGAGATTCCTTCATGTGATTGTAAATCTCTCATTCCACCTCATCTTCCCTACCCCCTTTCTCAAAGAAGAAAAGGTTGAAGCAAGATACTCTGAGTTAAGGTAAAGTTATTGTTGCTCTTCTTCAAGGTTGATGAAGAGGTGAAGATCTTCTACAGGTGAAAGAGAAGGGAAAGGCTAAGATTCAAGAAGAGTGGGAAAATTCCTTCAAGGAAAAAGACTTGATGCAAGTGTGTGTAAGTCCTTCTTAAAGGATGAAGACATCTTGATCAAGTGGGTAAGTTTGTGTAGGTGGAAGACTCTTATCTTGAATAGGTATGTCCTTGGATGTATGGTGGTCTAATTGTATCTCTAATGAATGAATATAAGTATACATAGATTGCAAAGTCCTAGAGGTTGACCTATCTAGGTAGAGGATTGACTCTTTCCTAGTTTTGAGAGTGAAACCACTATAAACCACCTTGTCCAAGTGCATGTTTCAATTTCTCTAATCCTTTCTATGCTTACTTAGTTAGGACTTCAAATTTCTTTTAAGCTATTAGTTTTTATTGATATAATTTGAAGGTCTAACTTATCTTGTGAGAATTTTGAAGCTCTATTCACCCCCCTCTAGAGCCCTAGATCCAACAAGTGGTATCAGAGCCAAGGATCTTCTCCAACAATCTCCCACGAGATGAGAAGATGGGCGACAACCTATTTGGTTCACTCAACCTAGAGGGAGGCTTCTCTATGCATCCTGCGGTCTTCGATGACACCAACTTCCTCTATTGGAATCGGCATATGTAGTTCTACATTCAAGGGATGAACTTTGATATGTGGAAGGTGATGGTCACTATTTGTATGTATGCCCTGAGAGCCAATCATAGGATAATTGGATTGGGATACATTAAGATTGATTTGATAAATATCAAAGGCAAACTTCCAATTGATTATGGTTCAATCAATTATGAGATAATGATAGAACAAAATGAATGTCTAGAGAATGACAGTACTCAATGACGTATGTCTCCAGGTTAAGGACCTAAATAATGAGATCATACATATGCTAAGAGTTTGTACATTCTTGTTTTGTCCCTAGTCAGATGTCATTATGGAAGGTTGATAGACAACAATGACACATCAAGACTAGAGTGTGTGTTGGTTGATGACAGAGTCTCATTAGTCATGATATGTGATATCAAACCAAGCACATAGATACATGTTAGAGAACAATGTATTGGACAGACCCACTGTGAGAGTGACACATGGAACCATGACATGGTAGTCACAACCAGCTCTCACAGTGATGGTGGTGATTGTGATTCTTAGACCTGATATCACTGCACTCATCACATGTCATTGGGTACACTTTGACATCATCAAACACAATCCTGAAATATGGATTGTTATAAAGGTGATGGTTGGGTGACTTTGGCACATGGGGTTTTGGCTGTGAGTGATAGATATGGGGTTTGTCCCTCCGAAAGGAGTATGATGTCCATGGCCACTTGATAAACGAGACTGAGAAAGGCATGCACATGCACGTGTGAGTCAATATGTGATATTGATGGCACACATATCTTAGACGATCTGCTTTGGATCAAGGAACATGAATGAATGTTGAAAGGATGACAACTCCATGCCTTGAGTTCATTCAGGATATTAGAGACAAAGGAATTATACATTCACTGGAACACCAATCACAGACTGTAGGATTGAATTTTTTTCTCCAACTTTCCTTTTCACTTCGGTAGCAATGATGTGCGACTAGGGACCACTCTTTGCTTGTGATGTCATAAGCTATTATGAACATTCACTGCTAATGTGAAATGGGACCTATAGGGTCACAAAAAAGGATTTACTTGGAAGAGGAGTTTATCCATGAATGATGTTTGGATTGATTACTAAAGTGTTTAGGTACTCAATCAAACATTCAATCAATTGACTTGACTCAAAATCATCAAGTTCAAGTGTTGAACTGACTGATTTGAGTGTCGTATTGATTGAAAACTGCATTGAATGTGTTCTGCACAATCTGGACCACCAACCGACCAGTTGACTGGGTGAATTGATCAGCTCATGGTCAGTGAGACGACAAGTTCACTTGGTGAACCAATCGGTTCGACTGGACCAAATGATCAAGATTGGGTTGTCCCGATTTGTGTGAAAAGATTTTTGTTTCACTTGTACAATTCGATTGGGACAAGAATTAATCTTTGCATTAATTAGAAATGAATAAGGAAAGTCAATTGGAGGCAAGTATGGGATGCAAACTGACCGGTTCACTAAGTGAACCAATCGACTCACACTCCCAACTGATTGGTTCATTTGTGAAACAATCGGTTTGGCTGCCACAATGCAACTAGTTCATGGAAATTCCAGACCCATCTACCCCCACTTTAATCCCGCATTGCTCGGGGCTGAGAACTCTAACCCTGACCCCTCCTATATATAGAGGGGGTACTGGGGGCTTCTCAGATAACACAACTCAGAACATCAGTTACTCTGCAAAGTTGTTGTCCTCTCTGGTTGTGGTAACCGAGAGAGCCCAAGCAAGTTCTACCTGTCCAGGGAGGATGTAACACACCCAATTTTGGCTACTAAATATATGTTGAGCTATTTTACCCAAACTTGAACTTATTTGCAATGTTGTCTTTCATTTCAATCCCCAATCAGTTATTTTGATTCAATATCATGGTCCTTGACAAATATTAGTATCCAATTCAAGTCCTTTTGTCAAAATGTATCTATTGTCCTCATTTGATAAAATATCTCCATGAAGTCCCTAAGTTAAATATCAATTATCATACTTTGGTATCATATAGTCCAATTTGATATTATAATTCCTAAATTCTTTGCTTAGATATTGAACCCATCGGTTACTCTCAATTTGACCACTCTTTATTTGGAATCAATGGGAAATATTAATCATATAAAGAGAAATAGATTTTTCAATCAATCATGGGATAAATTGAGTAAGATATGCTACATTCATAAATTGATGGACCAATTGTCTTTAAGACTTAGTCAAATAGAAGGTAAAGCCATAGTTAAATACATTTCTCCGTTTCATCTCTTCCTTGCCCCTCCTCATCAGCAAGCACTCCATATAACCTCTTCGTACCATCATACCTCTGAATACCCAGAAATGTATGGCAACCTACCTTTATTCCCCTAGTGCAGTGCCCCCATAATCACCAGAGTCATCGAGCATCAAGCTCATCCACATCGCCCTGACACCCCTCACCTCCTCATCACCATCGGCAGTCTAAACCCATCTGCCATCATGGCAACCTACAACGCCATCCATCACTACGGTGGCTTGCAATCGTTGGCATCATCACCACCGGCGGACATCAGACTTGACAACACCACTTACAGACCATATCCCAACCCCACCAGCCTAGCCATCGCCTCCTCCTCCATCTTGATACCAACCGGTGGTCTGCAACTCAGACCTGGGCGCCTTTTCCCCGATCCCAAGCGGCCTGCAGCCACCATGGCACCTCGCCAGCAAATGGAATCATGATGGCCGCCGATCCGCTACAACAGCGATTGATTCCTTCAAAGATCCGCAACACCCTCAACCTGGTGCGTGGTCACGATGGCCATTTGCAACGACACTGCCACCTACTGCCTGCTCAAATGGATTGGCTTCGTTGCCTCTCCCTCTCCTGTTCACCCTTGCTGTGTCACCGGGCACCACGACAACCTGGCACTGCCACCACCACAGCAACACTAGCCACCACTACCACCCTTGCAACAACGGCGACATACCTCTCCACCCATAAATTAACCTCATCTGCCCTACTGACCCTCGAAGTCTCTGATCTCCCTTCTCCTCACTGAGGGAAGTAACACCCGGCCTGATGCTCTCCAACGAGCCTCCATGTTGCACCTTCCCCACTCTCTCCTCTTCAACCTACTGTCAAGTTCTTCCATCTCATCCACCCTGGCCACCAGGAACTCCGAAGCTACTGCGCCTCCTTGCCATGAAATCCCAGATCAGAATTGATCCCAACAACCCCCAGGGTACTACAAATCATGCCACTTCTCTGCTGTTTCCCCGCCACCTTCAGACCTCAACCTAGTTGGGAATCTAATATTTATAACCATAGAGAAAAATATGAAATAATAACCCTAACTGGGAAAGGAAACACTAAATAGAAAAGAATGAATAAGTGATTGGTTCCAAGCCAAATGATAACCAAATTGTATCATACTTTGTAGATGTTCTCTCTTGGAGTCAACTCATCTTTATAGAATCCTTGGAGCTTTAAATAATTGAGGTACTGGATCTTCTATTTAAATTGTTGAACTATTTTCCCTTTTGATAGACACACTCATATATCTTGATTTGTGGTGAATTCCATATAGTTTTGAAACCTATACTTGTTCTTGAAAGTTCACCACTCTCATTTTGTAATTGATAAATGATTGTTGATAATTATTTTGGCACTAGACTTGATCTATTTGGAGTTTTGACTCCCTGTGGACTTTGGTCCCTTAGGCTTTGGCCTTATAGAGCTTTGGCTCACTTGAGTGGGCCAAGTACCCCACAACCCTGCACAGTGGATAGGGATTAGTTGTCCCCCAGTTAACTGGAATAGCTAATAAGGCACTAGTGTTGTTCTCTCCTAGAGTGTGAGAACACAAGACACTTAGCCCTAGAAAAGATATGATAGAAAGGTGCCAAAGCTTGTTAAATTGAATATCTTGAAATTGATATATTTTGTGAACAACTTGGATAAATTTTGCATACTTGAAATATTGAATCTTTCTTAGTGATATTCTTGTGAAAGATCTTCTATCTAGAAAGTGATATTGAAATTTCTACTTGATAGCCTTTAGTCCATCAAATAGTCCTTTCCTAATTTTTATTATGCAACTAAATCCTACTTTGCACATAGTTCAATTAATTGGATTTAGTACCAGCTTTGCTGACCTTTTGTTTCCCTTCAATGGGGTCCATGTGTGGTTTCGTTCCCTTTGGGAACTCATGGGCAGGTGATAGATGGAAGAGCTTGAAGAGACATGCACTGGGTAGTCCTACGTTGAAGATTGGATACGAATAAATTTTATTTCTTAAACTTGTAATCATATTTGTAAGCTTCTGTGACTTTGATGTACAAGCATGAATGCAACAAAGATTGTTTATGTTTTTGATAATATTTTGTAAATATTCGACCGTAAAGATCAGGTCTTTACAAGATGGTATCAGAGCCATAAACGGTCAGCAATCATGCATGTTTCGTGGAAATTAGGGTTAAGTAGAAATACAAACGGAGTAGTAGAACATAGAAAAAAAATAGTTAGACCATGAATCCTGGTATCATTGACCTTGTTATTAGGAAGTATATGGGATACAAGTAGAAAACACACTAGCCTAGGATGTGAGACATGTACCCTAAACTAGAAATTTATGAGACATACCTAGTTAAACTACTAGATTTTGAACTTCTATAGGCATGCATTTACATGAAGATATTGTTGAGAAAGAAGTGTTTGAGATACATGTGTGTAATTTTACATTTAGATTATTAAGAAGTAAAAAGAAATAATATAGGTATACGAATGGTTTCTTCAGATTCTAACACTCATAAATATAAAAAAAAATAGAAATATATAATGGATATATGATATAACCCTAAAATCATATGAACATATGAAAATTTCAACCTAAATCATGAACATGATTAAAATTTGATAAATAAAAAAGGGGTATATATAATCACCTTCAATAGAGAGAAAATAAAATATACTATGCTAAGAGTTATGAAGGAAAAAAAATCTCACAAAAAAAAACTCAAAAGGAAGAAAGAAAAATATAAATATGTGTACTTAAAAGAATGTGAATGTTTACTTGACCATACATTTGACTTGTATGCCCTCATTATAAATACTCAATTGAATGAAAAATGTTGATAATACAAAATATGAAACATATATTTCCCTTCAAATATGCGATCACATCTATTGAGAAAAGAAATGACTAGGAAAGCTATAGAAATAGAAATTAAAATAACAATATACCCATATAAGTAGAAAATTGAGAAAAAGAAACAATTGGATAAGACATAGTGAATATTATGTGGAATTAAGATAAAATGATGAACTCATTTTTTTTTGAACTTCTAATATATATGTACATAATAATAGATAATTAATACAACCTAGACATCTTAGAGAAATAAAACTCTACCTTGAAATTGAAAAAAAAAATAGAAGTATGTCAAAAAATTTTAACTCCATAGATCATCACACAAATATATTTGACAAAGATATATAGAAAAAATAAATAATGATAAAAAAATTCTTTAATCAATTTATGGTCATGACCTTGGGAATTTTGTTAATTAGAGATAAAAGGTCACAAATACCAAATTATATACATACACATACGAAATAGAAGGTAAAAAAACTACACACAACATAAACATCATTGTAACATTAGTGAGAAATATGTGAGATTAATAGTATTGATTACCATATATTGACCAATAAGCTTGGGTTTTGACTCAAACTTTTGATAATGATGGCCAAGACGAACAAATTGAATATTTCAACTCTCATATTAGAATATGACGTTGGAAGACTGATGGGTATATTTTTCAAAGTTGAAATAAAAAATAAACTGATTTAGTGACCCTATAAGATAGTAAGAGGATTGTTGGATCATCATAAATAGGACCTACAATAGTAGAAGAAAAATTGAGATTGCAAAATTATTGTGCTGGAATATTTTATGGATCAAACTATAGTAGGAATATCACCACTAAGAAATATTTGATTTCGGGGACGAAATCATTTTGAAGGGCGGTAGTGTTGTAACATACCCAATTTTGGCTACTAAATATATGTTGAGCTATTTTCCCCAAACTTGAACTTATTTGCAATGTTGTCTTTCATTTCAATCCCCAATCAGTTATTTTGATTCAATATCATGGTCCTTGATAAATCTTAGTATCCAATTCAAGTCCTTTTGTCAAAATGTATCTAATGTCCTCATTTGATAAAATATCTCCATGAAGTCCCTAAGTTAAATATCAATTATCATACTTTGGTATCATATAGTCCAATTTGATATTATAATTCCTAAATTCTTTGCTTAGATATTGAACCCATCGGTTACTCTCAATTTGACCACTCTTTATTTGGAATCAATGGGAAATATTAATCATATAAAGAGAAATAGATTTTTCAATCAATCATGGGATAAATTGAGTAAGATATGCTACATTCATAAATTGATGGCGCAATTGTCTTTAAGACTTAGTCAAATAGAAGGTAAAGCCATAATTAAATACTCGTTGCAATCAACCTTGCAGTTTTGGAGTTATACATGGAATAGTAATTAAGGAATTGACTAGTTTTAATAGTTTTATTTCTTAGTAAATGAGGTAACGCCCCAACATCACCTGTCTCCCACAAACCCTCAAGTTTCCCCTGTAGATTGCCAATGCCTACTCCGTGCACGCAGAAATGGCCACTCTAAAGGCACCATGCGTTCCCTCTCCTCTTCCTCGCCGATCTCCCTCTTCATAGTAACATTGAAAAAGGGTCTAAACCCTATGAGGTTGGGCGCCGCCTTGATGCAGTTTTGCAGATCAGAAAACGTCTATGCCGTTACACACATTCAGAAACCCGACCTCCATTTCATCTCTTCCTTGCTCCTCCTCATCAGCAAGCGCTCCATATAACCTCTGCATACCAGCATACCTCCGACTACCCAGAAATCCCGATGGCAACCTGTCTTCATTCCCCTAGTGTAGTGCCCCCATAATTACCAGCGTCATCGAGCATTAGGCTCATCCACATCGCCCTGACACCCCCCTCATCTCCTCATCACCATCTTCGGTCTAAACCCATCTGCCATCATGGCAACCTACAACGCCATCCATCACTGCGGCAACTTGCAATCGTTGGCATCATCACCACAGGCGGACTGTAGACTTGACATCACCACTTACAGATGATATCTCAACCCCCACCAGCCTAGCCATCGCCTCCTCCTCCATCTTGATACCAACCGGCGGTCTGCAACTCAGACCTGGGTGCCTTTGCCCCGACCCCAATCGGCCTGCAGCCACCACGACACCTCGCCAGCAAATGGACTGCTGATGGCCGCCGATCCGCTACAACAGTGATTGACTCCTTCAAAGATGCGCAGCACCGTCAACCTGGTGCATGGACATGATGGCCATTTGCAACGACACCGCCACCTACCGCCTGCTCAAATGGATTGGCGTCGCTGCCTCTCCCTCTCCTGTTCACCCTTGCTGTGTCACCAGGCACCACGACAACCCGGTGCGTCCACCACCACAGCAACACCAACCACCACCACCACCCTTGCAACAACGACAACGGACCTCTCCACCCATAAATTAACCTCATTTGCCCTACTGACCCTCGAAGTCTCTGATCTCCCTTCTCCTCACCGAGGGAAGTAACACCCAGCCTGATGCTCTCCAACGAGCCTCTACGTTGCACCTTCCCCACTCTCTCCTCTTCAACATGCTGTCAAGTTCTTGCATCTCATCCACCATGGCCACCAGGAACCCCGAAGCTACTGCGTCTCCTCGCCATGAAATCCCAAATCAGAATTGACCCCAACAACCCCCAGGGTACTGCAGATCATGCCACTTCTCTACTGTTTCCCCGCCACCTTCAGACCTCAACCAGATCTGCCACCGCACTGCTGCCATCATCACTCCACGTTGGCATCCATAATGACCAGAGCAATTGCAGACCTGCCCACAGATCTGAGGGTTGAAGATTTATGATCTAAAGACATCATCAGATGTCTCTGCACCATGAAGCCTCCATGAATCCAACCTCTCCTCCACACTATAGTCCCTGGTGTACTTTGCTCGACCCTTGCCGCTTGCTAGCCACCTTGACCCCCAACTGCAATCCTCAAGCCATGGCTTAGATTGTGTTGTTTCAGGAGGACTGAAGTAGATTCACTCGTGAAGCTCTCTCTCTCCTTAGACTCCTTCTCGACATAATGCTTACATCCAACAAACTGAAAACTCCACAAGCAGACCGTGAAGTGGTTGTTCACCCACAAAGAAGACCAACACCTGAAAAGATCACAGTCCTGCTCCAAGGAATTCTAGTAATTAGTAAAGTACCCCATGGTACTAGGAGGCTCAGTCAAGAAGGGTTAGTGGATCCCAGGTTCAGCAGGTAGTCTCTCCCTCTCGTATTATCCTTATTCTCATCATACTTTGGATATATTACAAAGAACGAATAAATTGATACATCAATGATGGTACTATTTAATATAACACCCTTATACATATTAGGTTTATGAATCAATGTGCTAATAGTGGTATATGGAAATCCTATTAAACATACATATACAACACTTTCTTAGGTCCTGATTTTAGAAATGTAATTATTAAGTCTATATATAAAGGTAATTTTGATAATACTTATTATCGTATAAATGATACTAATGAGTATAATAAATATAGGATATCTATTTAATCAATTATCTTAATGTCAATAATATCATATGTATCCATGTCCTCATGTTATTAAGTAATAAGATATAGAAAACTAACAATATGTTGGTATGTATGCCCATAGAGCAAGTCATATGATGATTGTAATGGGATACTTTGTAATTGATTTGAATAATAATAAAGGCAATTTCCAATCTATATGTTTAAATTGTTTCTGAGATGATGGCGTAACATGATAGATGTCTAAAGATTGATTTACTCAATGACGTATGCTTTTGGGTTGAGGACCTAAACGATGAGATCATACGGATGTTAAGGGTATTCTTTCTTGTTTAGTCCCTAGTCGGTTGTTATTGTGGAAATAGCCATAGACATCAATAACACTGAAGACTAGATTGTGTGTTGGTTGATGACAGAATCTCATTAGTCATGATATAGTGATATCAAACCAAGCACATAGGTACTTGTTAGAGAACAAGGTATCAGACAGACCCACCGTGAGAGTGACACATGGAACCATGACATGGTAGTCACAGTCAGATCTCACAGTGATGGTGGTTAGTGTGATTCTTAGACCTGAAATCACTGCACTCAACACATGTCGTTGGGTACACTTTGACATCATCAAACACAATCCTGAAACATGGGTTGTTATAAAGGTGATGATTGGGTGGCTTTGACACATGGGGCTTTTGAGGGGTGAGTGATAGATATGGGATTTGTCCCTCCTAAGGGAGTTTGATATCCTTGGCCACTTGATGAGTAGGATTAAGAAAGGCATGCGCATGCACGTGTGAATCAATATGTGATATTGATGTCATACACATCTCACTCGGTCTACTCTGAGATCAAGGAAATGAATGAACGTTGACAGGATGACTGTTCCATGCCTCGAGTTCATTCTGGATATCAGTGACAAAGGAATTATACATTCACTGTAACACCACTCACGGATTGTAGGATGAAAGTTGTTCTCCAACTTTCTACTTTCACTTGGGTAGCAATGATGTGTGACTAGGCACCGCTCTTTGCTTGTGAAGTCATAAGTGTTATGGACTTTCACTGCCAACGTGAAATGGACCTGCAGGGTCACACACATAGGATTCAACCTGGAAGAGGAGTTTTGTCCACAAGCAATGTTTAGATTGATTACTAAAGGAGTTTAGTAGTTCAATTAAACACTCAATCAGTCGACGGATCAATATCGTATGGTTCAAGGTGTTGGACGCATTGATTGGAGTATCGGATTGATTGAAATCGTAATTGACTGATTTTTGCCCAACCTGTGCTCCCAACCGATCGGTTCATGTGATGAACCGGTCGGCTGAGGTTGCTGAACCGGTCGGCTGGAGTGTCCAGGACGATCGGCTCATGCCCAGGTTGAAACGATCGGTTCAAGGGTTGAACCGACCGGCTCAACTGGTGCAACCGACCAGTTGGGAAAGGTCATGTCGGCAAGAATTTTCCTTTGGTTTCAAATTGCCCAATTCGATTGGGAATAACATTGGTATTCGATACCAATTGGGAACGAAACAAGGAAAGTCTTTTTGAGCCGGATTAGGACTATGAACCGATCGGTTCAGGGCACCAACCGATCGGTTGGAGTGCCCCAAACGATCGGCTCAGGTCCAACCGATCGGCTCAATGGCCGAACCGATTAGTTCAGTTGTGAACCGATCATTTCAAGTTGCGAACCGGTTGCTTTTTGTGGAAAATTCTTGAACCCTTCTACTCCTGCATTAGTCCCGTATTGCCGGGCACAGAGAACCCTGTCCCATGACCCGCCTATATATATAGGGGTATTGGGGGCTTCTCAAGACACAACTCAGTGCAAGTTGATTGCTCTGCAAAGTTGTCGTTCTCTCTGGTTTTGGTAACCGAGAGAGAGCCCGAGCAAGTGCTTCCCGCAAAGGGAGGTGCAGCAAGGGAAGGACAACTGCAGTTGCAATTGACAGCAGGAGAGTGTGTTGGAGACTAGTACGTCAACAGGAGGGTGCGACTCCTTCCACTTCCTTGTGGGACAAGGAGAGTGGAGTTCCGGGTGGTCTGTGTGGACTACTTCAGAGGCGGGAGGTCACTGCCGCTCAGGAGGACAACTGTCATCTGACAGTCCGGTAGGAGGAGGAGTCTTCAGTCCCGGTGCGACCAGGAGCTGCACAGACACCGTCCAAGACCGGAGGTGAAGACCACACTAGGCACGTGGTATTGTCGCCGAGCAAGCCTCGGGACAAGGTATGATTCACAAACCATCTTTCCTATTATATAGATGTTGACGCGATTCCTTTTGTTCTGGGTTTGGGGAGAAAATTTTTGTTTCCGCTGCTTCTCTGCCTCCTCCAAAACCGAACAGTGGTATCAGAGCCACGTCAACCTCTCTATATTTTAGGATTATCGATATGATCGATTTTGGTTTGTCGCCTTTATTTATTGCATGCGATGCGAATAATATCGGCTTTATACATGTCCAATCCACAAATCCCTAATATACATATATGATATGTAATATTAATGCACTCGATACGCGTTGCCCTTAAACGAGTTTTGTGGTGGATGTGTAGCATGATTATGGCCTATAAACCCCTATATCTGTGTATGGTTGTTTGTATGGTTGCTTGCATCTCGGTCTGCGCACCGATTCCCTTTCTCATATTCCTGATGTAACTCGAAATAATTCGAGAATTCTTTTCCTACCTTTGCTCCCCCCGAATGTAACTCGGGGTTTCTCAATTCAATTATAAATAGGATAGATTTTATTTCTTGTTATGTCAAAGAACGACGGACAACCTGAAGACGATCGGTTCAAGGAGTGAACCGATCGGTTGGTGATCCAGACGGCCGGTTCGAGGAACAAGATGAGCAGGTGGCGACCTGAGGAGATGCACGATGACCGGTGAACCGATCGGCTGGAGGCACCCGGACAACCTACCTGATGGCGAGCCGATCAGTCATGGAGATGAGCTGATCAAACCCAGAAAGGCAGGCACAGATTTCATCTTGTACAAGTTGCATGTGATGTAGACCTAGATGACCGTGATTCCTCTTGGCTCGAGGAATCACAAATAGGATGGCCATAATCATTGCTTTTTATCGTTTATGCATGTTTTCTGTGGGATATAGCATGTATATGATACGTACTATATATTGTGGTGATTGGATATGTATATGTATATATAAAACCAAATCCCTCATTAAAATATTAAGTCTTATATGCCTTCAATTAGCGACACACATGGGAAACTTGATCGACCAAGCGTAGGTTACGCCAAAGCGTGGTGCGCCGTCTATCTTGTGGAAGTGTGAAGGGTCGACATGTAGGTTCTGCCAAAGCAGGGTGCATGTTTACCGTGTCGGCTTTTAGGTTAGACTTAACTGGTGATTCTTAGAGCGTCTAAGCCCAGAGGCACGGAATGTTCATGGCAAGGTGTTGCGCATGTTCATTCATCAAGAGTTGCATATGATGCAATTGGCAAGAGTTGTCTACCCGGAAGATCTGAGTTGTGGGTGACAGCCAAAGCTGGTCCATGGCTTAGAGGATTCTAGGATCTTGACCCACTAGAAGATTGTATGCTGCAATCTTCCGAATTGATGGAGAGGGCTATCAATTTGAGTCAAAATAGTGGGAGCGGTAATTAATTAAAGGCCTAATTAACTATCATCAAATTTTATTCAAATCAAATCAAAAAGGTTTTGACAAATGCAAATTTTCTCTTGTAGAATGGCAAAAGAATCATCTTTTAAAATGGGCAAATTAATTGAGAATAAATTCCAAAACTGGTTGAGGACTGTGAGATGTGTTCTGCACAATCCAGATATACCAGGAGCCTTAGAATCCACTCTATGTACGCTTAATGCGTTGGTGAAGAAGAAAGAAGGTAAGGGAGAGAAGTGTTCTCTCGCAAAACCAATTTATTCTACATGGAGAGGATGGAAGGAACAATGGAAGAAGAAGTCGGAGATAGAGATCTCTACTTTTGGTGTATACGTGATAGAGATTAACTTTACTACTTCTTCGTCATGGGTACTTGATACCGGATGCGGATCTCACATTTGTTCAAATGTGAAGGATCTTAAGAGAAGTAGGCCTTTAGGGAAAGGTGAGGTTGAACTACGTGTTGCTAATGGGGCAAGAGTTGCCGCCAGTGCCGTAGGAACCTATGAGTTAACTCTACCAAGTGGGCTAATAATATAGTTGAAGAACTGCTATTATGTACCTGCCATAAATAAGAATATCATTTCCGTCTCTTGTTTGGACAAAGATGGATTTGAATTTCTTATTAAGAATGGAAAGTGTTCCATTTCTAAAGATGGGATCTTTTATGGCAGTGCCCCTATGTCTTATGGTCTATACTTGATAGACTTGGAGACAAGTGTATACAGCGTAAACACCAAAAAGCAAAAACTCAACGACTCAAACAAAACATATCTCTGGCATTGTCGTCTAGGGCACATAAATGAGAAGCACATTTCTAGACTCCATAAAGATGGTTATCTAGACTCTTTTGATTATGAATCAATAGAGACATGTGAATCTTGTTTGTTGGGCAAGATGACCAAGACTCCCTTTTCAGGTTAAGGTGAGAGAGCTAGTGATCTATTAGGACTCATACATACTGATGTATGTGGGCCTTTTAGAACTAATGCCAGAGGTGGGTATCAGTACTTCATTACCTTTACTGATGACTTCAGTAGGTATGGCTATGTGTACCTGATGAAACATAAGTCAGAAACCCTTGAAAGGTTCAAGGATTTCATGAATGAAGTACAGAACCAGCTTGGTAAAAGTATTAAGGCACTTCGTTCCGATCGAGGTGGAGAATACTTGAGCTAGGAGTTTGAGGACCTTCTGCGAGCCCGTGGTATTGTATCACAATGGACTCCGCCTGGAACACCACAGCATAATGGTGTGTCTGAAAGAAGGAATCACACATTGTTAGATATGGTGCGATCTATGATGAGTTTTGCTGATCTTCCAATTTCTTTCTGGGGTTATGCTCTTGAAACCGCCGCGTTTACACTTAACCGTGTACCATCTAAATCGGTTCAAAAGACACCATATGAGATATGGACTGGGAAGCGTCCCAATTTGTCTTTTATGAAGATTTGGGGTTGTGGGGCTTACGTCAAGAAAATGTTTCCTGATAAGCTTGGACCCAAATCTGATAAATGTTACTTTGTTGGATATCCCAAGGAAACCAAGGGATACTATCTATACCACCCTACTGACAACAAAGTGTTTGTTGCCAGGGATGCTGTGTTCCTAGAGAAGGAATTTATTTCCAAAGGAAACAGTGGGAGGAATATAGAGCTTGAAGAGGTTCAAGCCCAACAAGAGAATATTGAACCGATAGATGTACCAAAGGAAAATGTAGATTCACAAGGTGTTGTGGAATCTCAGTCTCCTCAGGCAACACAAGGACCTCGTAGATCTAGTAGGACTCGCCTTGAGCCTGAGAGGTTTGGATACCTTGTAACTCAGGAAGGTGGAGAGTTGATCATAGATGATGATCCAACTACCTACGTAGAGGCTATGGAGGGACCAGATTCTGAGAAATGGCTAGAAGCCATGAGATCCGAGATGGAATCCATGTACTCCAACAAAGTATGGACTTTGGTGGAACCACCCGAAGGGGTAAAACCCATAGGGTGCAAGTGGGTCTTCAAGAAAAAGACTGACATGGATGGCAATGTGCAAACTTATAAAGGTAGATTGGTTGCAAAGGGTTTTCGACAAATTCAAGGTGTTGACTATGACGAAACCTTTTCTCCAGTTGCCATGATTAAGTCCATCAGGATCATGCTTGCTATTGCAGCTTATTATGACTATGAGATTTGGCAGATGGATGTTAAAACTGCATTCCTTAACGGGAATATTCATGAGGATGTGTACATGACACAGCCTGAAGGTTTTGTAGATCCAAAGAATGCCAATAAAGTCTGTAAACTGCAAAGGTCAATCTATGGATTGAAGCAAGCATCTCGGAGTTGGAATCTTCGATTTGATGAAGAAGTCAAAGTGTTTGGCTTTATTCAAAATGAAGATGAACCTTGTGTGTACAATAAGGTTAGTGGGAGCTCGACCACATTTCTCATATTGTATGTGGATGACATACTTTAGATGGGGAATGATGTCTTAGCCTTAGAGAAGGTAAAGACTTGGCTTGGGAAAACTTTCTCAATGAAGGACTTAGGAGAAGCATCCTATATTCTAGGAATTAAGATCTATAGAGATAGATCTAGAAGGCTTCTCGGACTAAGTCAGAGCATGTACATTGACAAGATGCTGAAGCGGTTCAACATGGAGAACTCAAAGAGAGGCAACGTCCCTATGCTACATGGAGTTACCGTCTCTAGAGCTCAATGTCCCCAATCTTGTGAAGAGAGGGAGCAGATGAATGGGATCCCATATGCATCAGCCATTGGATCCATCATGTACGCTATGTTGTGCACACGCCCAGATGTCTCGTATGCTCTCAGCATGACGAGCAGGTACCAGTCAGATCCCGGGGATGCTCACTGGACAGCCGTGAAGAACATCCTCAAGTACTTGCGAAGGACTAAGGATCAGTTTCTTGTATACGGCGGCGAGGAAGAGCTGGTTGTAAAGGGTTACACCGATGCAAGCTTCCAAACCGATAAAGATGATTACAGATCGCAGTCAGGATTTGTGTTTTGCCTTAATAATGGAGTTGTGAGCTGGAAGAGTTCCAAGCAAGAAACAGTTGCCGATTCTACTACAGAGGCCGAGTATATTGCTGCTTCGCATGCAGCAAAGGAGGCTGTGTGGATCAGGAAGTTCATTTCTGAACTTGGTGTAGTTCCCAGTAGCTGTGATGCAATTGAGCTTTATTGTGACAATAATGGAGCTATTGCACAAGCTAAGGAGCCCAGATCACATCAGCGGTCCAAGCACATACTGCGGTGCTTCCATCTCATACGAGAGATCGTACAGCGAGGAGATGTGAAGATTTGCAAAGTACCAACTGAAGACAACATAGCTGATCCACTGACTAAGGCCCTTTCTCAGCAGAAGCATGATGGTCATGCTAGGTCACAAGGACTGTGTTTCCTTGGTGACTGGCTCTAAGTGCAAGTGGGAGTCTGTTGGTATGTATGCCCATAGAGCAAGTCATATGATGATTGTAATGGGATACTTTGTAATTGATTTGAATAATAATAAAGGCAATTTCCAATCTATATGTTTAAACTGTTTCTGAGATGATGGTGTAACATGATAGATGTCTAAAGATTGATTTACTCAATGACGTATGCTTTTGGGTTGAGGACCTAAACGATGAGATCATACGGATGTTAAGGGTATTCTTTCTTGTTTGGTCCCTAGTCGGTTGTTATTGTGGAAATAGCCATAGACATCAATAACACTGAAGACTAGATTGTGTGTTGGTTGATGACAGAATCTCATTAGTCATGATATAGTGATATCAAACCAAGAACATAGGTACTTGTTAGAGAACAAGGTATCAGACAGACCCACCGTGAGAGTGACACATGGAACCATGACATGGTAGTCACAGTCAGCTCTCACAGTGATGGTGGTGAGTGTGATTCTTAGACCTGAAATCACTGCACTCAACACATGTCGTTGGGTACACTTTGACATCATAAAACGCAATCCTGAAACATGGGTTGTTATAAAGGTGATGATTGGGTGGCTTTGACACATGGGGCTTTTGAGGGGTGAGTGATCGATATGGGATTTTTCCCTCCTAAGGGAGTTTGATATCCTTGGCCACTTGATGAGTAGGATTGAGAAAGGCATGCGCATGCACGTGTGAATCAATATGTGATATTGATGTCATACACATCTCACTCGGTCTACTCTGAGATCAAGGAAATGAATGAACGTTGACAGGATGACTGTACCATGCCTCGAGTTTATTCTGGATATCAGTGACAAAGGAATTATACATTCACTGTAACACCACTCACGGATTGTAGGATGAAAGTTGTTCTCCAACTTTCTACTTTCACTTGGGTAGCAATGATGTGTGACTAGGCACCGCTCTTTGCTTGTGAAGTCATAAGTGTTATGGACTTTCACTGCCAACGTGAAATGGACCTGCAGGGTCACACACATAGGATTCAACCTGGAAGAGGAGTTTTGTCCACAAGAAATGTTTAGATTGATTACTAAAGGAGTTTAGTAGTTCAATTAAAAACTCAACCAGTCGATGGCTCAATATCGTATGGTTCAAGGTGTTGGACGCATTGATTGGAGTATCAGATTGATTGAAATCGCAATTGACTGATTTTTGCCCAACCTGTTCTCCCAACCGATCGGTTCATGTGATGAACCGGTCAGCTAAGGTTGCTGAACCGGTCGGCTGGAGTGTCCAGGCCGATCGGCTCATGCCCAGGTTGAAACGACCGGTTCAAGGGTTGAACCGATCAGCTCAACTGGTGCAACCGACCAGTTGGGAAAGGTCATGTCGGCAAGAATTTTCCTTTGGTTTCAAATTGCCCAATTCGATTGGGAATAACATTGGTATTCGATACCAATTGGGAACGAAACAAGGAAAGTCTTTTTGAGCCGGATTAGGACTATGAACCGATCAGTTCAGGGCACCAACCGATCGGTTGGAGTGCCCCAAACGATCGGCTCAGGTCCAACCGATCGGCTCAATGGCCGAACCGATCGGTTCAGTTGTGAACTGATCATTTCAAGTTGCGAACCGGTTGCTTTTTGTAGAAAATTCTCGAACCCTTCTACTCCTGCATTAGTCCCGTATTTCCGGGCACAGAGAACCCTGTCCCATGACCCGCATATATATATATAGGGGTATTGGGGGCTTCTCAAGACACAACTCAGTGCAAGTTGATTGCTCTGCAAAGTTGTCGTTCTCTCTGGTTTTGGTAACCGAGAGAGAGCCCGAGCAAGTGCTTCCCGCAAAGGGAGGTGCAGCAAGGGAAGGACAACTGCAGTTGCAATTGACAGTAGGAGAGTGTCTTGGCGACTAGTACGTCAACAGGAGGGTGTGACTCCTTCCACTTCCTTGTGGGACAAGGAGAGTGGAGTTCCGGGTGGTCCGTGTGGACTACTTCAGAGGCGGGAGGTCACTGCCGCTCAGGAGGACAACTGTCATCCGACAGTCCGGTAGGAGGAGGAGTCTTCAGTCCCGGTGCGACCAGGAGCTACACAGACACCGTCCAAGACCGGAGGTGAAGACCGCGCAAGGCGCGTGGTATTGTCGCCGAGCAAGCCTCGGGACAAGGTATGATTCACAAACCATCTTTCCTATTATATAGATGTTGACGCGATTCCTTTTGTTCCGGGTTTGGGGAGAAATTTTTTGTTTCCGCTGCTTCTCTGCCTCCTCTAAAACCCAACACAACATTCATTAAACATGTGCCTATGTTAATCTTGTTATGCATTAGACACCTAGAATGGATAGAGAAGATATCGATCTAAAAGTAATTTGATCTAAAAGCTACCTATTTTGATTAAGATGAAAGCTAAGCAAGAAAGTATAAAAGAGAAACCTAATTGATTATGGGTAACCCTAACTGGAAAATAGAATAGGTGATGAGAGTTATGTTAGACTATATCCAAAGTTATTCGGTTCTTATATTAGTAAATTAATAATTAATATTTTGACTAGCATATTGAGACCTAGGTAAGACTATATAACTAGTATGCAACAAACTTAACCCTAAATATCCCTAGTAAGGTATATTAGTAAATAGACATACATGATCCTAGTGACTAAATGTAGTTGTAATATATATGAGAAACATAATGATATTCTAGATCTAACATAGAGGCAACACTATAAAACAACTAAGTATGTAACATTGGATATATATAAATATATAACCTAGTTGGAAATCTAATATTGATAACCATAGAGAAAAATATGAAATAATAACCCTAACTGGGAAAGGAAACACTAAATAGAAAAGAATGAATAAGTGATTGATTCCCAGCCAAATGATAACCAAATTGTATCATACTTTGTAGATGTTCACTCTTGGAGTTAACTAATCTTTATACAATCCTTGGAGCTTTAAATAATTGAGGTACTGGATCTTCTATTTAAATTGTTGAACTATTTTCCCTTTTGAGAGACACATGCATATATCTTGATTTGTGGTGAATTCCATATAGTTTTGAAACCTCTACTTGTTCTTGAAAGTTCACCACTCTCATTTTGTAATTGATAAATTATTGTTGATAATTATTTTGGCACTAGACTTGATCTATTTGGAGTTTTGACTCCCTGTGGACTTTGGTCCCTTGGGCTTTGGCCTTATAGAGCTTTGGCTCACTTGAGTGGGCCAAGTACCCCACAACCCTGCGCAGTGGATAGGGATTAGTTGTCCCCCAGTTAACTGGAATAGCTAATAAGGCACTAGTGTTGTTCTCTACTAGAGTGTGAGAACACAAGGCACTTAGCCCTAGAAAAGATATGATAGAAAGGTGCCAAAGCTTGTTAAATTGAATATCTTGAAATTGATATATTTTGTGAATAGCTTGGATAAATTTTGCATACTTGAAATATTGAATCTTGCTTAGTGATATTCTTGTGAAAGAACTTCAATCTAGAAAGTGATATTGAAATTTCTACTTGATAGCCTTTAGTCCACCAAATAGTCCTTTCCTAAATTTTATTATGCAACTAAATCCTACTTCGCACATAGTTCAATTATTTGGATTTAGTACCAGCTTTTGCTGAACTTTTGTTTCCCTTCAATGGGGTCCATGTGTGGTTTCGTTCCCTTTGGGAACTCATGGGCATGTGATAGATGGAAGATCTTGAAGAGACATGCACTGGGTAGTCCTCCGTTGAAGATTGGATAGGAATAAATTTTATTTCTTAAACTTGTAATCATATTTGTAAGCTTCCGTGACTTTGATGTACAAGCATGAATGTAACAAAGATTGTTTATGTTTTTGATATTATTTTGTAAATATTCAACCGTAAAGATCGGGTCTTTACAGAGGAACAACGAGGGAATGACAACTATAGAAAAGAAACTAATTGTGGGAGAGCGTGTCAGTGACTAGTACACTGACAGAAGGGGGCGACTCCTTCTAGTGTCCTGTAGGATAGGATGACTAGAGTTCCCGGTGGTCCGTGTGGACTATCTATAGAGGTGGGAGGTTTCTGTCGCTCAAGAGGATGACGATCAACCGCAGTCTGAGTCAAGACTAGGAGTTGCATAGATACTATAGAAGACTAGGTGGTTCAAGAGCGCACTAGCTGTGAGGTATTGTCGCTGAGCAAGCCTCAGGACCAGGTACACCTCGCTAAAACCATCCTTCCTATTTCATAGTCATTGATATAATATGTGGTTATGGTTTTATGGTGAGAGAAAATTTTTGTTTCCGCTGCCTTCTCCCTCACCTGAAATCTAACAGTGGTATCAGAGCCACGTTAACATACTATGTTTTAGGATTAATCGATATGATGGTTTTTAGTTTCACTATCTTTATTTATTGCATACGATGTGAATATTTAAAGGACTGATCTAAATATCTGATTAATGCCACATGATACCAAACTAATATATACATATATGATATGATATATATATGCAATGATATGTGTTGCTCAAAATGGTTTTGATGGTGGATGTGTAGCATGGTTATGTCCTATAAACCCCTATGTGTGTGCTTGGTTGGTTTTGGTTGTTTTCTCTTGGTATGTGCACCAAGCCTTCTTCTTCTTTTCCTAATGTAACTCGAGATAACTCGAGATTCTCTTATACCTTTACTCCCCCCAAATGTAATTCAGGGTTTCCCAATGAGATATGTAAAAGTAGGATAATTTATTTCTTGTTACATTGAAGACTTGTGGGCACCCAGACAAGCGGCTGGAGGTGCGAGATGATCGGCTGGAGGTGCCAACCGATCTGCTGGTGGACCGAGACGACTGACTGTTGATGCAACTAGAGGCCTGACGAGGAGCAGATGAGTTGATGAATTGATCGTCTTGAGGAGCCAGACGATTGGTTGGAGACAACCAACTGACCGACTAGGAGGTGAGTCGATCAGTTGTGTGACAAGCTGATCAAACCCAGAACGGCCTAAGCACATGATCTTCATCAACAACAGGTTGCATGTGGACTCTAACAGCCAGTGGATGCTAGACACGGATGCGTAGCCGTGGAGTCTGCATAGTTACTACCCAACCGTCTACTGGTCTGAACTCATTTGGCACAAGGGTCATCAGCCGAAGTAGAGTTTCTGCTCCTATAGGGCCATCTTTGGTAGACTGCCGATGATGGATAAACTTCTCAAATGGGGGCTGATGGTCAATCCCACTTGCTGCTTATGTAAATAGGCGCCAGAGACCAGCAATCATCTTTTTTGGGGGTGCGAGTATACCAGTTACTGCTGGAAGATGAGTATGTTGAAGTGTGGCTTGGGGGGTGTTCCTCCGTCTGACCTCCATGCTGCTATGTTTTGGCTACTGGATCTTTCCATATACAACCAAGGCTTCAGAAGTTTTTGTGGGCTGATTCTCTCGTCTATCATCTTCCATGTATGGGGGGAGAGGAACGCTAGGACTCATGGAAAAAGGGAGAGTGACCCCCTTATCATTCTTGATCTTGTTGTAAATAGAGTCAAGTGGGTGATTAGCTCTAAACCCAAGTGGCTCGGGTCTGTGGACCCAGCGGTGATCCACATGTGGATCGACTGAGGCTGGTTGTATAGTATACATGGTTTTACCCTATACTACTTTCTTCTTTCTTTAATGAGAATTATTTACCTGATCCAAATAAATAGGTTGCATGTGATATAGACCTAGATGACCATAATTCCTTGTGGCTCAAGGAATTATAATAGGATGTCCATAATCATCACTTTATCATTATTGCATGTTTTCGTTGTGGGATATAACATGTATATACATACTATATGTGTGGTTATTAGATACATATATGCATATATAAGCATATTCAAACCCCTCAATAAAATATTAAGTTTAAGATGCCTTCCAAAAGTAACACACATGAAAAGCTTGATTGACCAAGTGTGAGCATGCCCTAGCATGGTGCACCATCTATCTCGTGTAAGTGTGATGGTGAATATGTGGGTCTGCCCTAGCAGGGTGCATATTCATCATGTTTGCATTTGGGTTGGACTTAATAAGGTGACCTTGATCGGATCAAGCACCTTGAGGCATAGGGATGAACATGGCAAGGAGTTGCGCATGACATCTATCAAGAGTTGCATATGATGCAATTGGCAAAGGTTGCCTAGCTGAAGGATTCTAGTTGTGGGTGACAACCCTAGCTGGTCCATGGCTTAGATGAAATCAGGGTCTTGCTCAGTAGAAGGTTGTACCCTGCAATCTTCCGATCTGATGGTGAGGGCTATCAATTTGAAAAAAATAGTGGGAGCGATAATTAATTAAAGGCCTAATTATATCGTCAAAATTTTCAAATCAATCAAAATAAGTCAAAAGAGTTTTGGACTAAAATTTCATATTTCATTTTTGTAGAACAAATGGTTATAAAAAATAATCACTTTTCATTGTGATAAGTCCTTGAAAAGGACAAGCTGAATGGGAATAACTTCCACGACTGGTTTAGGACATTGAGAATTGTTCTCACTCAAGAGAGAAAGCTCTATGTCCTAGATACACCAGTGCCAGAGGAACCCGCTCCCACCGCACCAAAGGAAGAAAGGGATGCTTACAAGAAGCATACTGAAGATGCCATTGATGCGAAGTGCTTGATGTTGTGCTCAATGAACTATGAGTTGCTGAGACAACATGAAAACATGGATGCCATTGAAATGGTTCAACATCTCAAGAACATGTATCAAGACCAAGCACGAAAAGAGAGATATGATGTCTCCAGGGCATTGTTCAAGTGCGTCATGACAGAAGGAGATCCAGTTGGTCCTCACACACTCAAAGATGATTGGGTATGTGGAGAACCTAACAAGACTGGGACTCCCTCTGAGCCAAGAGTTGGCTACTAATGTGATACTATAATCATTGCCAAAATCTTATAGTTAGTTTGTGATGAACTACAACATGAACAACTTTGACAAGCCGTTGACAAAGTTGTTGGGCATGCTGAGGACAGCCGAGGCACAAATGAAGAAAGACAAACCCAAATCTGTGATGTTGATCAACAGAAAGAAGGGTAAGTCTAAAGGAAATGGCAAAGCAAAGAAGGGTTCTGATGCTAGCCTGCAGCCCAAGTCATCTTCAGCTCTCAAGGCCAAAGGAGGGGTGAACAAGGGAGGCAAATGTCACCATTATCAAGAGCCAGGACATTGGAGGAGAAATTTCCCTCTCTATCTGGATGAACAAAAGAAGAAGAAGGAGGGGATGGAAGTCTCCACCTCAAGTATCTTGAAATAAACTTGAAACACTTCTTTATCTTAGGTATATGATACCAAGATATGGATCTTACATATATGATATGCAGGATCTGAAAAGAAGTGATGGCCTTTATGATAGGTCTAAGAAGGAGTACTCATCATTGGAGCAAGTGTTGCTGCCATAGATAGGAGTACCTTTCAGTTTATTTCAGCCCAAAGGGCATGTAATAGAGTTATGAACTGCTATTTCATTTTGCCAATAAATAGAAACACTTTATTTCTGCATATTGTAATGACAAGGATGTCTATAAATAAAGTTGATGTTTCAATTTAAAATATATAATCTTTTGTGGCAATGCCTTGTTTATCTTGTGGTACTTGGTATGCATGAGATAAAATGATACCTAAAAGTTATTGATGACTAAAACAAACAATTAGCATTATCATGAGAAATTCATTTCTAGATTCCATGTTGATGGATAAAGCTAGAATTGTTTGGTTATGAACCATTAAGAGATATGCATGTCTTGGGCATGATAACAAGTCAATCTTCACTATATGGAGTGGGAGAATGACTATTCTATCGGGTATAATCCATATTGATGTATTTATATACCTATTTGAATAAATGCTAATGCTTCAGATGGTGTTTATTGAAATACCAATATGAATATCTTGAAGTGTTCACGAATATCATAAATGAAGTACAAAATTGGTAAAAGTATTAATTCTTTGATGAGATCAATGAATGGGATACTTGAACCAAATGTTTGTGGACCTTGTGAGTAATTATGATAATGTATCATAGAGAACTCAAGATTAAGGCATAGTGATGTCTAAATCAATGAAGGAATCATACTCTAAAGAGTTAGAGCATGATCATCAAATAACTAACCTTTTAGAATTCTTCTAAAAGAACATGCTTACACTAAATAAAAGCAGATTAAGAATCATAAATGTTGTGGATTCTCAAGGTTCCTTATGTAACAGATACACCTCATATATCTAGGTGATGAATTGGTCATGTGATGAGCCAATAATCTAGATGATGTTGAGGGACCAGATGTTGAGTCATGGCTTGAGGCCATAGGATCCAAAATGACTTCCATGTGAACCAATTAAGGTATGACCTTATGGTAGCACTTGATTGGGATAAAACCCATAAGTGCAATTGGGTCTTAAGAGTTAAGACTGACATGGATGACATTTAGAGAAAGGATCATGCTTGATGTTGTAACTTAAAAGACTATGAAATTTGGCATATGGATATTAAAATTGCATTCCTGACAGGAATAAGATAAGGCTATGTATGTGACACAACCTGAAGGGTTTTATGAATCCAATAATGCAAATGCAGTCTATAAGTTATAAGGGATTAATCAATATGATTGATTAAATACAAGCAACTTAGAACTAGAAGTCTTTACTTTGATTATATAGTCAAAAGGTTTGACTGATATATCAAAATAAAGAAGGGATATGTGATTACACTGATTTAGTGGGAGCGTATTCACATTCCACACGATGATGAGGAATAAAATATTCTAAAATGGAAACTGGTGTGAAAATACCTTCTTTAAGGTAATATTATTTACATTTTGTCTGTTATTTTTATATGAATAATATACTTGTCTCATTTTTATTAAATTTTCTTGTCAAGTTATCCCCAACAACTTATTATTTGATTCTAGAAAATATATTTTTACCTTAAATCTTCATATAGTCTAGTAGTGTGGGTCTTTACACATACTCTTGATACCATCACTCACTAATTTAGTAGATCAACCTTACTATCAATTATACAAATAAGATTAAGAAGTGATACTAAGTTCTAATTAGAAAAACATCCCTATGGTGTCAACTATATTAATGATAGAAGAATGATTATTAATGAGATAGAAGATTTGGAAACTATATTTCATATCCTATAATACAAGGACAATATACAAAAATTTGAACTAAGATTGTGACTATTTATAATGAATAAATACCAATAAATGTGTTCTTTATTTATTTGTTCAACTTATGAAAGGCGGGATAGATTAAAAAAATGTAAGTTTGTAGATTTTATAGTGAATTCATATCATATTTTTAATTACTTATTTAGGATCTAGTATTCAGCATTGAATGAGGATTTGATATTGAGTTATAATATTATTCAACAAAATTTATTTCATCAAAGAAAAACAAAATTCATGTCCTATTTTAGCTATGATGTTCAGAGATTTAATACTTGACATGAGTATAGTACAACTAACATGATTGAATAGAATATTAACTTCTTTCCAAAATCAAAATTTCAACCCCAATTGAGGAAATAAGATGTCATGAAGTTTATTGAAAATGTCCATGGAAGACCTAGTTGTTAACCCCAAGTCTAATTTAAATCATGTATACCCAGGTGAATGAAGAAGATGAAGAAAAATATTGGAAAGGTGATGAGAAATGGATACATCAGATGATTTGGCCGTGACAGATCTACCAAACTAGTCATGGTTGAAATATCACCATTTACATAAATAGAAAAAGGATACACTTTAACATATATCTCATAATACATGGTCAATCACCCATTTCTCACTGATAAATAATAATTATTATTAAGGTTTGCATATAATTAACATGGTGGAGATGGAGACTGTCAAGGTTTCAACATGTTTCTATATTTAGCATTGTTCAAATATAGGCATCCAATCCAAAATATGAGGGTTTTTCAACATTACTAGGCAAGTAATGTTATATAGGAAATATCTAGTTCATGTCAGCATGAACTAACTTAAATGTGGCGTGTCTGACCATAATATTCTCCCTTTGAACAAAATGATTAATTGATTAAATATACTCCATAGATCAATCATCCAGAAGAGATCGTTAGACATACATGTTTTTGAATAAGTTTGGCCATTTTTGGAAAGTCCAAGAAAGCATACTGGCCTCCAGTGGGTCATTAGTTGAGAATAGTCTCATCAATAAGTATACTGGGCCTCATCAAGAAATATTTTTCCGAGTTGAACATAAAATAAAAATATGATTAGAGATTCCTTATTCAACCTTACTAAAGTCACAAAATAAGAAAGTTAATCCCAAGAAGTTGCATCTACACTAGGATCACATGTAACTTCAACTAGATAACGATGTTTAAGATCTTGGAATAAAACAAAATTTTAAGGGTCCAAAGTTTATGTGGAGGAAACTAGGCCAACTGGTAGTATCAAATTTAGTCAAATCAACTTTCTTCTGGTATAATTATCCAATTCTCTGTATTGGTACTTCCCATGTATGCATAAATATAGCTCTATTGTAGTAAAACCCATTTTAAAACTTGTACTTGTTTTTTTTCTTATTCAAATTAAATGAGCCACAAATTCTAGTGGATTGAGTTTTACTTCCCTAAAATGCATAAAATTAGATTTGTTGTTGGAACGAAAGTAGGGGGTGACACATTGTTGTCCTCATAACTACATAAACTTTATATGTGCCACTGAGGGGTAAATCAAGGTTGTTTGTTTGGAGTTTGAGTTTGGATCGTTATAGTGGAAGCCTTCTTATTGAACCAACTGGCTATCCTTGTTTGGTTGGGTAAAAGTGGTTAATGGTGAATAAAAGGTTATAATTACTGCGGCCATATAATAGTGGCACTTAATACAATCATATTTGTACAATCATGATCTAAGAGACCATTGGAGAGACATGATTCACCAAGAGAAATATTCTAAATTTTTAATTTATGGGTTGTAGTTCTCCATACTGAGCCATCAAAGTGCTCTTTTCCTTCAATGTTGTTGGTGTATATTTGAAACGTTTGTGTGAGATTGTCTATAATGTGGTTTTGGAGTTCCATATTTCTTATTTGAGATAAGTTCAATAATTATTTGAGACATTGGTATAACATATTTTTATTATATACATGGAAAATGAAAAAATCAGCAGTCATTAAAAAACCAAATGCAAATGCATTACTACATGCATTCACCAATCAACTATGTATTAGCTTTTTTAGTCACAAGAAACTAACATAAAATAATTGGATTTATTTATATATTAAAAAAAGTAAAATCACAATGATATAATTATGTTCATTAATATAAACATACAAACAAATGATGGCTCTGAATACTAATTAATTAACTAAAATTAAACATAAAATATGAAGTGTAAGCATATTCTACACCATAAAGGATACAAGAAATCCTAGACAAAAGTGATATGTTTGACCATTCTAAATTAGATTGTATCTCATGCCACCCCTTAGTTTCTTGAATCCAAAAAATACTTTCAACTTCACTTAACAATTTTTCATTCCATACTCCTATGAGATAGCATATTTAACAATATTTATGATGTCCATAATTAGCATTGATTCTTAGACATAATGCTCTTTAACATTGAAATAACTAGTCAATCCTCAAGGGACCCCATACTCTCTTTTTTCTATAATCTAGAAATGAATACAAATTAGTAATGAATATGTTGACATGGTAAGGAGAAAATAGAATCAAAATTCAAACATTCCAAAAAGTGATATATCATTGAAACTTTTAGGATCAAACTAGAGTATAATTTGACCAACAACTTACAATTATGTTTTCATGTAACATACTTGTAATTAATAATAATTATTCAATTGATTCTCAACATGAAAATAATTCTTCCTTTTTGATATGTAGAATGACAAGTAACAACCCAATAAACCAATTGAATAATATTATTGGTAGCCTGTATTTCCCCCTCTTATGGTTCTTCATGCTTTTCCAATGCATCCTGTGTAGAAAAACAAAACAAACTCAAAATATGAATAAAAATTATTTATTGAAATCCATGACATTTTCATAAAGAAAAATTCATGCAGGATTAGTTTCTCTGACCTTAGGTACAAATCCTTCTAGTTCATCAATTTTAAGTCCAAATACGGTAGAAAGAACTTCTGAAAGAACCTTTATGATCCGATTTTCTTTATCACATGGATGACTAATATAGTGAAAAAATCATTAGGACTTGTGATAAACAAATCTTACAAATTACAATGATTGTGCATACGGTTTGTGTGTTTCTCCTACCATTGAGCACTATATTTTTCGTACAAACTCTTAATTTCATCAGCATCACTCTTTGCTCTTGTAGAATTGGCTGTGATCTCTACCTGTATAGATAACACCAAGATATTGTTTTGTTATATTAGTTTATTTGGAAGGGATATACATAGAGCTTGCAAAATCTTGACCCTAACAGACCCAATATAGTATAATTTTTACCCGACCCAAAATGATCCAATTTTTTTCATTAAACATGTTTTCCCTATTCCTTAAGTATAACAAATTGAAACATGTTTTCCTCAATGCAAAATGCCAATTTACTTATGCAGTTATTATTATTATTTTATGGACATATTTTCATTAAAATTTTATATTAATTTACATATTTGTATCCTTCAACTGCTGATAGGTACATATACTTAAGGAATAGGGAAAACATGTTTCAATTTCATATCTAATTTTTATTGGCTTTTTCTTCAAACATTTAACAACTGTCAATTATTTAAAATCTAGCCACCATATCATATAACTTTTTATGTTGGAGTGTGATGCATTTCCTATGTATACATTTTCTTGTGTAATATATTCAATCACCTATTTTATAGATTCTTCATTGGGAATTGGTATAGTATACTTAGCTATTCATGTCACTCTTCTTTTGCAAATATATGCCTTCATATGATTTAGTTGATGATGGATTTATTAACACAATAAAAGGTAGGAAAGAAACACAAAATCATAAAGGAAGTCCACTTCAATAGATAATGGAAGACCCATTCTGTGGTGTTGAAATCCATTTGAAGACTCAAAATATCATAATGAGGAACAACAATTGGATATGATTATACACGTCATACAACTTTCCCTTTTCTATTAATCATAGTACAAGAAGTAGCTAGTTGATTATTTTTCCCCACTTGTGAACAATAAACATTGTGAGATATTTTGGTTTATATGTTGATGTTCATTCCTAGGGATCTTTTATGTCCCAAACAAGGTTGTTCATAGATATACTACCTCCATGGCCTCCTATAAGAGTTTTTCATGTAGCTTGAAAAGTACATACACAATATCAAGCATGATATTAACCACCATACCTACTTGGTTACAAATAAATTAAATAGATGGAGACAGTGGACTTGGAATGATTGTTGAATACATGATTATGGTTAATAGTTAGGGGTGGACACTTCAACGATAGTCATGATTCAAGAGGGTGAAGAAGGAGCTAGTAAGGGAACATCTGCCTTTACACCATACACTATTATTGAATGGGATGCATGCATGACTCAAAATCACATATTACAATACATAATAGTATATATTATATTATATATTATTGTGTATACAACATGTTCAACCAATAACACGATCACCATCTAGGTTTTTCTATGCATACTAGCTAATGGTAAGAATTTGTACCTACCTATAATATCAGTTGTAAATGCGTATTCTTGTACTAGAAAGTATTTGTAAAGTATGCATATGTAGATACATATATGTTTCATCATGCTCTTCTATTGTGATCCACATGATTAAGATATCTTTATATGTGATAATTAAATTAAAAATCAACTAGAAGAGAAACCAATCCTGAGAATCACTACTACCCACACTGTATATTGCCCTTATGACTACCACCAGTCTTTATGCAATTATGTAGTTGGCCTTATTATCTCCCCCTCCACTTATGTATCATCATCTCCATGTCCTCATCTGACATTTACACATTCCACCTTAATCGAAAGCCTTGTGATGGATTTAAAGTGAATAAATAAATATATATATATGTTGGGTAGTGTATATGGTAGTTATGATGGATGCAAGTAAGTAATAAATATATCTTCATTAGGTGGATTTGTAGGTGGTTATTTATGATATGATTTTTTGGAAACTATGATTATGTTCATGGTTTAGGACAAAAAATTGTGGTGATGGTGATAATGGGTTGTTTTATACAGGGAAAAAATTCAACCATAAAGTTGTTTTGCTACAAGTAACTCAAGAGGACCTTACATGCTAAAGATGGATACAACATCTTCAGTCTCCAAACTTATAATGAAACAAAAACAAGATTGTAAGGTCAAACTTTTTATATCAATATTTATTGATAAAACAATGTTCTTCATCTTCTAAAAGTGTAACTTGATTTCTATCTAGCATAGTAGTTCCAATGTGTGTAAATGTTAAATCAAAATGGCAACTAGGTCAGAGCCCTTTTAGTTAAGAATGACAATGGTGCTATGAATAAACCACACATGTGGCTAACCACACCACATTTATTCCGCACCACATCTCCAAATGGTTACGGGTGGATATGATTTTAAAATTTTATACTGTCGGGTGTGGTGTCTTGAGAAAGTAACCATACTTGAGAAAATAACCATAGATACAAAATACATCACAATTAATTTATTTAAATATATATAGAATATTATTCTAATCACATTAGTTATTATTATTGTCACATAATATAATAGATCTCTATTTTCAAATGATATTTAACATATGGAGAAATAGGAAGTTTCATTGTTTGTACGATTACTGAACATATATGTACCCCTAGCACATAAAAGTTTCTCCATTAATATTTAGTTTTATATATTTTGTGCTTCATATACATATGTATCTCTATAAAATTATATATTCATTTATATAATAATGATAGATAATTAATGTCGTTGGAGGAATCATCTAATGTATTAAATTTCAATTTTATTGACTTATTTTATGCCGATATTGAATAGAAGCATACATCAACTAAGAGATAGACAATTAAGGTGAGAATTTAATTTATTACTATACTAATTGAAGATGACTTATTTTTCACAACTTATCTGTCATGCACCTTCTACATTAAAAAATATATTCTATTTAAATTACTAAAAATATATTGACATCTCAGGACTGGCACATGCTCATACGCTGACTAGGAGATTCTGAGTTTGAATCTCCCACACGTACGAATTTAATAAAAAAATTAGCAAACATATCAACCAGCACTAGCCTTGCGATGACAATTCATAACTGGACGTGGCACAAGGGTAACGGGCGACCATGTGTCTTACCTTGGGATTTCTCAGTCCTATCTAAAGAGATTCACCCTCATAAGAAAAGTGAGATATGTCACTTTTGATGTACTTTTCCTCCTCCTCGCTCTATCAAACAGGGTTTCGTCTTTTGTTGCAGTGCTTGATCAACTTTGCGGCAGATCGAGCAAAGGCTCTACCAGCATCCTTTGCTCAATTTCCTTTGCCTTTCCAAATTTCTTCAAATGAAGCATCAAATTTTAACAACACGAGACATGCCACTGGCGTCACAAAGATGAATCTTACATCCCTACCAATTGAGTGCTATTCCAAGAGAAGGAATACTCTTATTTACTTCCGAGACCAGCAAGATCTTGTCTAAACATTTTCGGGCCATCCTATCAGACCTCAATTCCGAGGCGAACCTCGTTGATTTAGTAGACTACGTGCCAGAATACCTCCCAAAGGAATCCCCTTATCTTCATTTTGGTATCCCCCGAAAAGGATGGGAAGTCATCTCGATATATGGATTCCCTTGTCCAGACTCTAACCAAGAGATCAAATGACTTGGATGCGCCTGAATCTTTGGAGGGATGCATGTTCGGTATTCTTGAGGTCGGGTCACATAATCAACCAGAAAGGATAAACTTAGTGGGGAGTGATCTTGTCCATCTGTTGAGTACTTTGGGGGCTTCTGAAATTTTTCCTCTGGAGGAAGCATAACAATACTATAATGACCTGGTAGAAGTTTTCTTCACCTGGAGAGGGAAATTGGTTTCGAAGTTGAATAATCTTGTTGTGTATCGCCCCGAAAGCCTCACGTAGTACTGCATCAGGGAATAGGCGCTCCTAGTGATAAAGTTTTCTATAAAGTGGATGATGTTGATGATGATGGACTGGGTTCTAAGAAACGTGGACATGTTCTTAATGAAGCGATCCATCCAACAACGAGGTGCAAGCCTTAATACGAAGATGCAATGTTCAGAGGTTTATGTTCTTCTTGACCATGTCAAGTATAAGTCACTCTAGAAGGATGATGTTTTTTCTGTTGCTTCCTTGTATAGGATTAGTGTGAATCATAAAGATCAAACAAATGATTCTTCTGCCTGACTACTTGGTTTACCTTTGTTCAACTTTACTTCAGACAAGTATCATGCATGCATGGGTTGTGGAGCATTAGGAAGTAAGCTCTTCATTATGGGGACAGTTTCATGTTACAAAATTGGACGATGAAGATAATGTTCTAGTCGGTACGGTTGTAAATGGGTAGGTATGGGGCAGTTATGGGCATATCCACAACTGTAACCGTTTAGTTATGTGGGTACGAGTATGGGTATAAATTCACTTTTTCAAGAACTATATCTGTACCATATTCATACCCACATAACTACTAGGTTATGAATGAGTAACTAGGTATATGGTATGGATAGACTTGTTATAATAAATCATTTTAAACTTTAAGTATAACAAACACTAGACTAATTAAGTGATAGTACATTCTATTTTGTGCTAGTATAGTAGTTCATAAGTAAATTATATGTCAACTTATAAAGGACAACTAAGAGTAACACGTTGATACAACAAAATCAAAATACAAAACAAGAATGATAATTTTTGACTTTATTGGTGAATTACATAGTTCGACTATACCATTAATAGAATATTAAATTTAACGATTGATATTAGACATCATGTTATCTTGCCTTCACATTAGGAGGTTAATTACCTCCAATAATAGCTAACATATCTCCAAACTTGTGGTGTAGAAACAACATTCAAGGTAGAGAGAAAAGAGAAATAAAATGCGACAATAAATTTATGATCTTCTTAATTTGATAAAATGTGTATGTGTCGCTATGAGGGTGGTTGAGGTTTAATGAATTGCTTATTTTACTATAAAATGTCATTATATTTGCTAGATGTGAGGCAACAATATGAACCATCACATTCTAACATAAACTTCTATTATTGTTAGATTATTAACTCACAAAATATAAGTGCTAAAATATACACCACATTTTAATATAAATTATTACATAAAATGATTAAATGGGTATATGAGTATACAGTGTATGGGTACATATATTACCATAATCTTATTCAGTGAGAGGCAGATACACGGGTATAAGGGTAAGCGATTTTATAATTATAAAATTTATACCTATGACGATTTTAGATGGTATGAGTTTGAGAGTATGAGGATATATTTATATCCATTTACAGTCCTACTAGTTGGTAACTCCGGTAAATTATATATTTTGGACACATCTTCCATTGAAAATTTAACCACATAGAACAACATTGTTTCGTTTATTCAGACAAATGACTATATTAATCTCAAATAAGTGTAACCCTATCGTGGTAGCCGTTCGGGGTAAACTATTTGTACTTCCCAACAATTTTGGCAGCAATGAAGTGAATCTCACTATTGATTCTTATGATCCAATTAAAATTCAATGGGAAAGATTCCATATTTTTGAAGACTGTGAAGGTTGTGGTTATTTAAAAACATGTCCAGCCTTATCTCAACTCTATAAGGTTGGTGCACACTGTGTGAAGGGTTCTATAATATTCGTCTGCTTTTGTTTGAAAGTATATGCTTTTGATGTTGATAAAGGAAGCCTGTATCTAATAGGCCATACTAGTGCACGCTTTTCCAAGGCACTATTTAGTGGCGTGGGTGTACGCTTTGATGAATTCTTCTTTGGACTTTGTTGGAAAGGGTTATCATGTTTATCTTACCGTTATAATTCGTTTAAAGAATCAATCTTGAAAATACAACCAGATTATCACCGTCTTTCAAATGTTTGTGATGAAGATATGCAAGGTGTTGTATGTCCGTCTTTCAAATGTTTGTGATGAAGATATGCAAGGTGTTGTATGTGATTTAGGAGGAAATGAAGAAGAGAAAAGATTGTTGGTTGCTAGAATAGGTCATAATATTTTTATTTATTTATAAGAGAACCGCCACCGCAAAGTGCTACTTTTGTGACTCCCCAGACAGCGTAAACTCTCGAGGCATGAGAGGGTGTGGTCCAGTCTCCCCCTCCCGCGTCTAGTTAGGGTGGAATGCCTTTCGCAGAGCACCCTTTGGCGTGATTCGAACCCGAGTCCTTCATCTGGACTTACCTACCGAGCCGCAACCAGCCGGACTACTTTGGCCGAACGAATAGATTATAATATTGATAATGCACAAGTATATCGAAGCTCAAATCTAGTTTTTGATTTTTTCGACGAGACTCTAGTGCCATACCTGAAAGGCGTTGCGCAATTATTTTCACTCGTATTTTTTGGTAATGATTGATGTCCAGTTTTTTATCATTAAAAAAATAAAAAGTTATGGTAGGTATACAGTGACAACAACAATTAAAGTGCAGGTAAGAAACGCACCCCTTGGAGTATCTCTTTTGATGCAACTTTCCACTCTTCGAGCGTAGAGCTAATAATTTCTTGCTCTAGCTGGTCTGCCATCTGTAATGCATGAAAGCGACCTGAGGAAATCCAACAAGCAAAGAACACATATACTCAAAACTTTTATTGGTGGTATATAAAACAAAGCATAGCATTGGCAAGTAGGATTAAAAAACATAGCAACAACACGTGTGTTTCTACTATGTTCTTAATATTTTGTTACATTTAAATTAAGGTTAATCAAAATGTAATGAAAGATACACATTGCTCATTATAGAACAATGATCCTTTTCTGTTGTGTAATATGTTGCAATATATTCAACAATATACGAGAAAAATCTATAAAACGGGTATCCTGTAAGGTTCTACTGGAGGAGGATGCTACAAACAGGGCATTACATATTAAGGAAACACGTGGGCTCTCATCTTGAATCAGAGGGATGACATAGACTACGCGAGCAAGGCTCTGCGATTGGGTTAATGCCATATCTCTTTTACGTATGTATTGGCACAACTGAATGATTAGGAAATTCCAATAAGAAATACTAGATTAAGACAACAATATATAGACAATAGGAACAAGTCGCATGCAAGAAGTTACATTTAAACTTGTTTTTGAACCCCTAACGAGTGGGTCAACATTTTGTGCTAATCCGTGAGCTACTAATAAGAGTCCTACATTATTTATGTTATTCTCCAGGTAGCATTGTTTTAACTGCATTGAGGACTGGACTCAACAACGCTCAATGAAGGATTACATGGCATGCAGTCAAATCTATTTGATGTTGCCTCATCGTATTTTCTCTATCCACTTAACAATAAAGGAAGGGGTCGAGGGACAATTTATTCTAGTGGAACATAACAAGCATGACATACACGTGACACACTTGCAGGTATACCCTTTTTGGAACTCGGACAGTTTTGCACACTCCAGTTCCCTAGAATGCAATGAAAGAGACACTTGATAAGTAAACACCAAGTAACTACTCACACATGATACTTTCCGATCCTCCAGTCTTTCCATATATAAGAACAGAATGAGGGTGACTTTGTAATACCCAGATAGCTTGAATTCTATTTAGAGTTTTTTCCCTAGGAAATCCCCGGTCATTCCAAAATTTCAAAACGACCCCTACTTTTGACAAATTCCATCAACCCCCCCATGTGCAGTCGGACTGTGTTACTTGTTAACGTCTGCGTGGTCTTTTTCCTTTTTTTCTGTTTTCAACAAGGTTAGCTACGCTAATCTAATTCTTCTTGTTTACTTTTATGTTTATCAAGTTCTTTTATTCCAATGGATAATAATTGATATTTATATACGGTAATGATTGGACTGAGTTTTTTATAAGTTGAGGAGAATGTACCCAGACAGGGTCACTTAGTGACCCCTGTTGCATCAGAAATCCTCGAGACCTGCACACCACTGATCGAAGAACCATCTAAGCGCAACATGTAAATAATTATGAAAAAAAGTTCCTTCATTGAGTTAGACTACGAATTTTCATTGGTTTACTGAGCCACACCTCTAAACTAATCCTCACCAATGATCAGGTGCTTGTGAACCCTTAAATTGACACGCATCTAAAAAAAGCACCTACTCGGGGATTTTTCTGCCATGACATCCATGACATTTAATAACTATAATTTTTACTTATTTGTTATTATTTGTACTGAAATTGTGGTTCAATCTCTTAACACTAGACATATCCGAATACCACAAGTATTTGTGATGATTTAATATACAACACAAAATAAAAAATATAATAGATACAGTTGAATGTAAATCATTATTTTGTGTTAAATGTATTATATTTCTTCATGATCATACATATCATATGTATACTAATATAATTTAAACAAAACGAATTTTTCACGGTCACCCGTAATACCCTATAACTAAAGAATTTGATGTCAGTTTGGATTACTTTATGTAGACGGTAAGTTATCAACTGAATCTGACTGGAACGGATTGAGCGATGGACGCCAGCAAACTTTGAGCGAGTTTGATAAGTCTAATTAGATTATTTATATCTAACAAGACAAATTTGACCTTCTTATAGTTTAGACATAAACATCAACAGTTACTTTTCTAAGTTGACCGTAAAAGACCTGACTCGACAAAATTAAAACCCAGAGTTGCTTTTCTGAGTCTGATTTAGCCACACTCAAGAATGCTGACACAGTTTAATTAGCATACCGTTGTAAATGGGCGAGGGTATCCTTAAATTCATACACTTTTAAACTTAAATGTGTCTAGATTCTTGTGCCTATTAAGCAGGTCTAGCAATGAGTACAATGGACTCCAGACCCGCTAGACGTGTATACTCTATTTCAACTTATAAAGTATTGTATTATTTATCATAATAATATGAATTAATATCGCATATAAAACTATCTTATTGTATTGAAATAAATACAGCGTATTGCAATTCTTTTTATATTTATAATACAGAATTTTACATAAAGTTGCTTACCTTCATATTCATACTGATACCTACGAGTATGTCAGTACCGGTATGATGTGGGTATTTGAGTTTAGATATGTACCCTCCGAATTAAAACAAAAATATATGGGTATGGCCAGACTTATATTGTACATGCACCATTTACACCTATATACTAACCTCAGATTTAGGCCAGACTTATGGGATTCACAAAACTCAATCCAAATGCTACAATGCCTAAACACACTAGTTATTGTTTTGAGATAAAGAAGAGAAAACATGTTAATCATATGAGGAAGGGATAAATCTGCATTACATTAGATGGAACCGCAGCGTAGTAAAAGTATGAAAAAACATTGCAGCCATTAATTATAAGACAAAAAACCAAAATAACACACTTTAATAAAATATGTACTGAAATAGTACCAAATCTATCTTAATTCCCGAAATAGCCCACTTTCTAGGAAAAACGCCAACACTTTTGGCGTTTTACTATTTCGGAGACCAAAAACGTCAAAAACATGGTTTTTTCAGTTGAAAGCGCCCAAAATTAGGCGTTTTCATATAAAAGCGCCAAAAATTAGGCGTTTTCAGATTCGGGGCGAAAATCGAAAGTCTCCTTGATCTGGAGCATCTCGCTCGTTTTGCAGTGTCGTAAGAGACATGAGAAGAAACAACAACATTCATTCATTCAACTGCGGCAGCAGCCACATGGGTCGTAACCCGTGCAAGAGCGACGTCGACGGCGTCTCGGAAGCCATGTCCAGATGCGTTAGGGTGAGCGTACGTGAAGCTAGGGATCAACCCAAGCACCTTCCTCCTTAGTCGGATCACCTCCTCTTTAGGCACCGCCGCCAGCACCTCTTCGATATCCCCCCACTTCTATTTGGGAACAAACACGGACCACTACGACGTCTCTTCCGCCAGCACGTAACATTCATACTGAGTGTACGCCGTGTGCTCGCTGAAGAAGACATGGATGCATCCGGCGAACACGGCGTCGAACACGGACCTCCTTGTAAACGAGTCACCTGGCGGCTGCATGCAGAACTCGACAGCCATCATGACTCCCAACACTTTCGACGGTTCGTGGCATGTGCTAGACCCTGGCTCGCACTGCGACCGAATGCACCTCGGCGAAGCAGCGCACTGCCTTAGGATCTCACCGCGCACGGTAGCCTTCTTTATCCCCCAACGGTCATGCGCCGCCCACGAACGCGTAGAGGTGGGTTCGTCTCGAGCCCTCGGCCAACGCCTGCCAGGCAGATAGCTCCGCAATAGTGGATGGGTGGAAGTAGGACGCGTACGGGATCCCACGCTGGTTCCGTCGCCCCGACCACGACTGGCGCTCGACTATGAGGATCGTCATGTTGCGGACGGACGGGAGGAGGAACAACCGGTTGGCGCCAAAGTCGTCCTCCGGGGATTGATCGTCTCGCATGAAATCCCATGCGGTTCGGCTGATGGCCATGAAGTGATCCTGACCATGGTTTCGCTGCCAATTGGGGTTGTTGAGGAGATAATCCTCCAGGGCGACGGCGAGGCGGTCGCGTGCTCTGTGTTCCGGCTCGCGGAAGATGCTAGTCGCGTAGAGCCCCGCGTAGAACGGGACGTAGAAGAGCGTTGTGGTGTCTGGGTCGAAGGTCCGGTACGGGTGCCGCTCCGCCCTCGCGTGGAAGATCATCTCGACGATGAACTGGTGGGTGGCGTACCAGCTAGTGGTTGCCACAGTCGTCGCCGTCGAAGTATCTGTGGTGGTAGTGGGTGCCTACAGCACGAGGTGCGGGATGGGCCGACCAAGGCCACAGTTAGTGACATGCGAGCACATGTCCATGTAAGGGCTAATGTCCCGGAATCGACGCAGGAGCTCGTCATTGAATTCGTTAGGGAGGTCGTAGATGTATTGCCGACATGTACTGTTTGGCGATTTCACCTGAAAATGCCTAGTTTTGGGCGCTTTCAACTGAAAACGCATAGTTTTGGGCGCTTTTAACTGAAAACGTCATGTTTTTTGCGCTTTTGGTCCCGAAAACAGTAAAACATCAAAAGTGTTGACACTTTCCCTAGAAAGTGGACTATTTCAAGAATTAAGATAGTTTTGGTGCTATTTCAGTACATATTTTTATTAAAGTGTGCTATTTTGGTTTTTTTTTTCTTAATTATATGTGAAGCTAACGGCACAGGGAGGCCGGTAGAACATTTCAAAATAAGGCATTTTACGAGAAAAGATATGATGTTCTTGAGAAAAAAACTCTTCTATTTATATCTCAACCCCCGTCTCACCCACAGCAGGAAACTGTATGGTGATTCGTTGTCAATGAGGCATAAAACTGCACAAATATGTCATTCACGACAAACATGCTACCAAACAATCATGCTTGTCAAAGCTAATTTATATACTCTGCCACCCACCATAATTATAGTATTATATTCTAACCACCTTGTTGCACTTATTTCAATATTTTTAGAACAGGGTCCGTGGTCGGAGCGATGTTGAGTCAGACTCGATTGAGTTGGATTCAACGGGAGTTGTCGTACCTGTTGGACCAGAAATTATATCAACATGACGTAAAAAAAAATTTGAACTGGAAAAACCGAACATGTTACCACAGTATAAGGCAATTCACGGCCGGGTCGGTTGAACCAGACATATTATATATATATGTGTGTGTGTGCCATTCATTCACTACCTGTATGGGTAACTAATTTTAGTTACCCGTGGATCTATTTTATAATAAAAACTTACATATTTGTAATGAGACAGATAGCGTTTGTGATGAAATGACCAAATTTGTAATACAAACACTCGTTTGGTATTACAACGTAAACTGCTGTCATAAATATCATTTTAACTGTAATCAGACGTGTAATACAAAATGAGTGTTTGTATTACAAATTTGGTCATCTCATTACAAACGTTATCTGTCTCATTACAAACAGGTACCTTTCTATAACAAAATAGATCCACGGGTAACTTTAGTTAGTTACCCGTGAGGGTAGTGAATATATACTCATATATATATATATATATATATATATATATATATATATATAAGTTAGATATATGTATATAGATATATATATATATGTATATGTATATGTATCGGAATCAGGTAAATATATTCCGACATCCCCCCTAAAAAATATTAGAGGGGTCAAGATTACATGTAGGCCCAACGCCATACATCCAAAACAGCATTACAACTCACGCCTTTAATCTATATGTAGTCTACGTCTAATGCATTTACATATTTTTACAGCAATGTTAGAGGCATTCATAGACTTTCCTTGGTGTCTTCTAGCATTTCTCTCCTCCCAGATATGGTAGCACAGAGTAGCAAACAAAAGATTTTTCTTCACATCTCTTCCGCACCTTGCAAGCATTCTTCTCGGTTCAGCAACGAGTTGAAGATGAAGTCTAAACTCCCTGCATAAATGGTCCCAAACTTCCTTTGTGAAATTACATTCCCCCACAAGGTGATTGTGGTTTTCTTCCTTATTCTCACATAGCAAGCATACAGTAGATATATCATAATTCCAACTCTTTATTCTATCAAAAGTGGAGAGAATATGGTGCAGAAATTTATATACATACATGCTCCATTTAGGCACATACCTATCCATCCATATTTGTTCTCCCACGATATCCTTCGATCTTCTGTTACGGGACATTTCCCATAAGCTTATCTTCTTGTCTATGAGCTGCCAACCACCGGAATTATTAACAATAAATATGTGCTTAATTTGCGGCCATATTTCCCTCATGACGTTGATGGATCTTGAGTACCCTTCTCTTATTTTCAGAATAAAGTCCAATCCTCTAGGATATCTATCTCTCATCCATTTGCCCCATGTAGATGTGCCTTCTTGATATGCAATCAGCCTTCTCATGGAACCCCATCTAGCAATATCTCTAGGAGTCTTCAAATTCAGACCTCCTTCATCCTTAGGAAAAGCTAGCATGGAATACTTCATAGGGTGGTGCTCGCTTCCCCACAAAAAATTAGCAATCTTCATTTCAATTCTATCCAGAACAAAGATAGGAATTTCACCTTGTTGTACCCAAAAAATGAGGAGACCTTCAATAGAAGCTTTGATCAAGGTACTACGCCCAGCCATAGAAGTCTTTTGTGTAGGCCATCTATTTATCATCTCCTCCACTTTATCAATGCAGTCTGTAAAGTCCTTGACTTGAAGGTTGCCACCTGCAAGCGGAAATCCCAAGTATTTGGTTGGGAATATTCCTTTTTCCACCCCCATTGCCTGCGTAAGTCTGGCTTCCACCTGATGGCAATTCTTTGACAAGAAGATGTGTGTTTTATTTGCGTTTATACACAACCCTGTTTGCTTCTCGAAGTCCCTCAGTAAGCCTTTTAGATTTTCCAGGTAATGCTGCTTGGCTTCAATGAACACCAGAACATCATCAACAAAAATTAAATATGTCATTACCTTTGTGCCATGTACAGTGTAAGACTTTATTTTCTTCTCTTCTTCGGCTCGCTGCATCCTCCTTGTAAAGTATTCCATGTCAATCACAAAAAGAAGGGGGGATAGGGGGTCACCCTGGCGCAGCCCATTGCTGCCCCTAAAGAGACCAGCCGACGTTCCATTCACCAGAACTGAGTAACTGGTAGTCCCAACACATTGTTTCATCCAGCCAATCTATTGCTCGTTGAAACCCATCTGTCGCAAAATCCACCACAGTTTATCCCACCGTACACTTTCGTAAGCTTTGAAGACGTCAAGCTTTAAGCAAGCCTTCCTACTACCTCTCATAACATTGTAGTCTAGGAGAAATTCACTAGCAAGAAGGGCACAATCACTAATGCTTCTACCTGTAACAAAAGCTCCTTGATTTACATAAACCAGAAAGGGGAGGACCATTTTCAGCCGAGCAGCTAGGATTTTTGCAATAATTTTATATTGTACCGAGCAACAGGCAATGGGCCGGAAATTAGCAAGAGAAGACGTAATTTTCTTCTTCGGAATAAGAATAAGAAAAGAGTGATTAACCTGTCTCACCATATTCCCTCCTTGAAGAAACCAGTCCACATAAGCAAGCAAGTCACCTTTAATAACATCCCAAATTTTCTTGTAGAAGAAAGCATTAAAGCCATCAGACCCCAGCGACTTATTGCTTCCAATGCTCCAAACAACATCCTTGACCTCCTGTTCATTAGTTCTTCTAGTAAGAATATTATTGTGAGTGCTGGTGAGTTTGAATTTCCAATCAATTTCCTCCTGCTCATCAATATTGTCAGGAAACACCTTATTGTATAGAGACGTGTAGAACCCAATCGTATGTTCTTCAAGATCTTCCTATTTGTTGACAACCATACCTTCAACATTAATGAGTTCAGAAATAATACTACCTGCCTCTCTCCTTCTAACCGCAAAATGATATAGCTTTGTGTTTCTATCTCCATCATCCATCCACTTCTCCTTGCTTCTCTGCCATAAATTTTTTTCCTCTGCCTTCTTTAGATCTTCAAGCATCATTTTTAATTCCCTTTCTTTCTCTATCAAAATAGGATTTAGTGGATCAGTTAAAAGTCTTTCTCGAATGTCTTTGCACTCCTGCTTGGTCTCCTTCAACATCTTTGGAATGTTCACCTTTTCTTCTGCCCATTTTTTGATAGCCACCTTGGTGTTTGACAGCTTCTTTGCAAAAACATACATGAGATTGCCTATCACCTGGATAATCCAACTTTGCTTTATGACCTCATCGAACCCTTTCCAGTCCTCCCAGTAGTTTAGGAATCTGAAAGGTCTTCTTTTCTATTTTTTCTCTGTAATTTGGACAGCAATAGGAGTATGATCACTAATATCAGAACCTTCAGCCTTCACCTGTACATTAGGAAAAATTTTCAGCCATTCATCATTCACAAGAGCTCTATCAAGCTTGCTTGCTATTCTGTCACCCGGGCCCCTTTCATTATTCCAGGTAAAAATATCCCCACCAACCATAGGTAGCTCAAAAAGACATGATTTATCAATGGCTCGGTTGAAAGCGTCCACTTCAGCATTAATAGTAAGTCTTTTCCCTTTTTTCTCAGCCTGCAACCGCACTGTATTAAAATCATCAATGACCATCCAGGGAAGCGCAGCTTGTTTAGAGATAGAAACCATAGTGTCCCATAGATCCAATCTTGCTTTGCCATCATTGTGCCCATAAACAGCTGTCAACCACATATGCAAGCCTCCATTATTGACACAGTCCACAGTAATTTGCTGATCTGACATTTGTACAACTGAAAGCTGCCAAGCATTAGGCTTCCACGCCACACAAACTCTAGCAACCCCGCCACAATCAACATTGGATATTTGTTCCCAAACTTGCGGAAACAGATATTTGATACTATTTTTATTATGTACCTTTATTTTCGTCTCCACCAATGCAACCAAAGAGTGATCACTAGCATCAATCCACTCTCTAATTTCCTTCTTCTTGTTCCTATCACACCCACCTTTAATATTCCATAAGAGCATGGACATATCAAAGATTTTTGTTGGACCTGGTACGCCTAGGAGGCTCCTTTCCGGCATTCTTGCCTTTCCTTTTATGTTCATGTTGCTTAGTTACATTTTCCTCCTCAACGTTTGATTCGGAAAGTGCCTCAAAGCTATTCGTTGTATCCAGAACAACACTAACACCTTGGTTAATGGGAATGCCTGCCTTGACCCCTTTTCGACGTGAGCTTAACACAAACTCACCCTCCTCCTTATTATTAGTCTTCTCGACTCCTTTGATACTGCCCGTCCCATTATCTTTGGGTGTACGTTGCTCCTCTTCTTCGGCTGCACTGATACTGCTGGTTTCTTTCCCCTTTTGTTGCTCTGCCTTGTTCTCATCTGCCTTGTTCTTCTCGATCTCGGCACCTTGGGTAGTTGCAGTCGGCTTGGCTGAGGTTGGCTTTTCCTTCCAGACTTGCCCGCCCTCCTTGTTGTTGTCCGCTGGTTTCCTATCACAGTAGTCATCAACGTGCCCGAAAGCCTTGCAGATTGAACATCTCGCCGGCACATGGTCATACTCGACCCTCACCGGGATGGGCTCCTTTCCCTTCACATTCAACATAACCTTCCGCGGTGTTGGCTTCTCCACCTCCAGTTCTACAATAACCTGGGCTTCGTCAGTCTCCAGTGATTTTTCGTCGATGTGCAAGACTCTTCCGACTCCAGTCGCAATCGTTCCCACTGCCCGCCTGGTCCATGAGCGTCCGATGGAGTGCACCGTGATCCATGTCGGGATGGTGGAAAAGATGTCCCTTTTGAGTTCGTCTCCGAATCGGTAATCCTTCACGATCACCAACTGGCGGTCGAACCACCTCGGGCCAGCGTTCAAAGCTTCCTCCTTGTCGGCGGCGTTGGCGAACCTCACGAGGAAGATGCCATTGTCTCTGGACAGGAGATCAAATGATCCTTTTGGCCTCCATTTGCGTTGGATCCATGCCTTGAGATGAGGGTAGAAAGGCCTCCGCCCAAGGACGTAGGTCAGAACAGTGAATTCCCATACATCGTGCATCTGGTCGAACTCCTCCGGCTCGAGCTCGACGTGGATTTCTCCCTCCTTCACAGACGGTTCTGGGAATTCCAATGATTCGCTGGCCGTCGTCGTTGGCTTCGTCAGGACCTGGGACCACGCCTTGCGGCCGCCCCCGTCCTCCTTCATCTCTGCCCGGCTTGAGTTAGCAGATACGTGCGGTCTCTCTCCCGCATCGTTGCAACTTCCAGTGGATGCCGTCACTGCTGCAACTACGGACGTGGGAGCAGCCACCACCCCGATAGGGCAGGGGACCCTCCGAACTCCATCTTGTGCCTCCGTACGGACCCCCTCTTCAACCAACGGGCCTTGGTTCCGTCTGCCGTCAATCCCATGACTAGGGTTAGGGACGACAGGGACCTTCCTCCTCTCGTTCTCTCGGTTTCCAGGCATGCAGGTGGTTTGAGTGGTGGGTGAGGATGTGCGTGGTGGGTGGAGGTGAATGCCTGCGGCCGGAGTGGCCACCGGCGTGGGCGCCATGCCCTAGGGTCGCCGATCATCGGGAAATCGCCGCACCCTAGAGACGCACGCGCTCAGGACATATATATATATGTATGTATATGTATATGTATATGTATATGTATGTATGTATGTATATATGTATGAGATTAAGAAAGAAAGATTTCTCCCCCCTCTCCCATGCCCCTGACGGAGGCCGAACGCCCAGAGGGCGGTAAATATGTATGTATGTATGGGATAAAAAATATGTATGTATGTATGTATATACATATAGATATATGTACATGTACATATGTATATACACACACATATATACATATACATGTATAAATAAATATACACATATATACAAATATATACATGTATGTATATACATGATATATCTATACTACTATAAAAAGAGTGAGTTTAATGCTGCACTCTCCTTGATTCACTGTCTTCTCTCATTTTTTTAAGGAATTTTACCTACAAATATTTATTCCCACACTCTCCTATTAACTTTTATTATCTTTAATTTTGTATTTCTCTCTCCATCCCACGAAAACGGTTCTTTGATTCTCTCCTTTCAAACAACCAACACAAATATCTTTTACCATAAAGACTATTTCACGGACGAGTCCTCTCCCCACACATTTCCAATAAATTTTATATGTCATGTGCATGTGCATGTGTGCGTTCACTAGTAAATATATATGAGTCAGGCTAGAATACACTCGAGTGTACAAGTTATACAGATACACTCAAGTGTGTTTGTATATCAAGACTATTTTTTGCAAGATGTAAACCATTGATCTTCATTATCATACTATATTTAGTCTACATACAAATTTTGAGCCCATTTGGAAGAGTGTAAGTCACTCATCCGAGGACAACAAAATCGACGCATGAAACAAATTTAAAATGCATAATTTTTATGGTCTTTATAACATGACCTATAAATGTCCAAATGTGCTCAAATTTTTTATATGAGTTATTCATAAGATGATTAAGAAGTTCAACGGATTAGATTTTTGCAAACAATATTGCATCATGAAAAACTACTTGAGTATATTCTGCTCTGAATACACTTGAGTGTATTCTAGCCTGACTCTCTCTCTCTCTCTCTCTATATATATATATATATATATATATATATATATATATATATATATATATATACACACACACACACACACACACACGCACAAACGTGCACACACACAAACAACAAACACACACAAAAACAAACATACATTATATATATATATATATATATATATATATATATATATGTCACATGATTTTCCCTCCAACCAAGCAGATGAAACATTTTTTCTCTTTTATGTATACTTGGTATTAGTTATGTGAGTGACGAGTTTATTTTTGTATTATTTCTTTTTTTCTATTTGAATTACTGATTCGGTCTAGTCCTTCGATTGGACTGTGCTTCTGACCGGATAGAGCGGAAAAGAAAACATAACCAATTTTTTAGACCTCCACACTGACCATCCATTGGTTTAGCGGTTTGACCGGTCAGAGTGATCAGTCCGGTCCAATCCGATTTTAAAAACACTGCTTCTTTGTATGCTACCACCACTTTGTAGTTGTCTCGTACTGCATTGTATGTGTGTGTGTCATATGCATCGTTTATTTTGTTTCCATCTCAACCATCTTTATCATATATATAGCTTGTATAACTATATTGTTGCAGTGGCCCAACAGAGTATGTTATTGTTCAAGGCAATAATCAACCATTTGCATGATATATAAAGAACATTGTTTGTAGCATTCTATAATTATCTGAGCTGGGCTACAATGAATCTTTTCTTTCCAACTGATTAATTCACAAGAACAACTCACTGCACATACTGATCTACGTACAATTTTTTATTTTCCGTACTATAAGTGTCATTGTAAACTTTGCATATATTCATAACCAATCCATCTGTTACCTGCTAATAAAAACCTGTATGATGAGACGCAAAGAGCATGTGGTGTAGAAATGTCGACCAGCTATGAAAGTTCAGAAATTCAACGTTGACCATGGTCATAAAATTTATACCTAATGATATCCACAAGGAATATATATATGCTCCGTTTGGTAAAGCGGTACGATTGCTCGGGCAGCGATGGAGCAAGATCGGGCTGGTTGCAATCGCTCGTAACCGTTATTACCAAACACAAGATCATTCACCGCTTTGAATTTGTATTGTTTTTAGTGTTAAGTAGCGTTCAACGGTGTTTTTTTCTCACCGGATAAAAATCTTGTGGTGATTCATCTCACCGCACCAGAGCGTTGGCTCACCAATCACGCTGTCAAACGCTGCAATATAGGAATTGTTCACTCAAAGCTCAAGGATAGCTCGCGATAAGACTCCCTTTTTTCACGCAATGCAAATTGAGATTATGACCATATTACTCAATTTTTTGTCATCGTGGTGGAAATTTGGCAGGCAAATTTTTTGTTCTCCCTGATGAACTACGATAATTCATGTGGAACCTTTTATGTCGATTTTTTCAATCATCATAATTTATTCTAACTAAATCTATATGTCCAGGTGGATAATGATCTTTGATTTTTTTTGCTGACGAATCATTTGATCGGAAAAACATATAGATGAATAACGTAGTTTTAGTAGACTGTTGAATCAATACACCAAATCATATAATTTGTATCTAGCAACCTCTTATCGGGTCCATATCATATTAAATTTAAATGTAAAAGGTGCACATTTTTTTTACTCCATTCCAAGCACATCCACGCACAAAATGGTAACATTTAGATAATTAGTCATTGCAGCCAACAAAGATATATATAATAACACACCAAAATAAAAAAATATCATATGAAAAAAGACCACGTATCATAAAATTAAGAGTAATACATTTCACGGGGACTACAACTATGTACTCAAGAGTATCACGTGTACGATTAGGTAACCGCCTTAGCTTGGTTTCCTTCTATGTACCACTACCATAGGGTTAATTTTCTTCTCCTGATCCTAGACATAAATCACCAAATGAATGTTTCCATTACCCAACCAAACAATAGTGAACATCTTTCTTGCCACATAGTTAAGATGACTATTAAACAACAAGAGCATAGTCCAAAACCAACATTTAGATTCAACATAATATAGACTTGTATTTCATATCATATTTTTTTACGATATGCCATCATGAGCCTGAGTCGTATATATGTTCAATCCTTATAAGATCCATGGAGAAAAATCATATTCACTACCTCACTTTGCGGTGTAAGAAAAAGGAATTCCCATTCATTATCTCATTAAATATCATACTTAATCTGAAACAAATTACTCATGTGGGGGTTATTATTGTACTTAGTGACACTAATGTTGTGTCCCTTCCCAATTTTACCTTCCATATACTCTTTTCATTGTGGATGATATGTATGAACATATCTTACCATGGTGTTTTACAAACTAGGTTGACTCAAATACTAAGCATTCTTGTAATATACCATCAATGGTTACCCAAAATAGACATATGTATATGGTTCAAGTGGTTCTCTCAACCAATCTTACCTCCTTCACAAAACTATCTATCATGGCACGTTTATATCGTAGATACCCATCTTGAATGGTTATACTTTCTTTCACTATACATATTACCTTTCTAGGCTTATCACATGTTGTGACCAAATGAGTAGGCTTGCCTCACTTTCTTACTTCGGTACTTTACCATGTGGGTTACCCATCCAAATTTACCCCAAAAGACATCCATGAGTTACTCATCAATGTTTACCCGTTAAGATTACTAAAATGCATGCTTTTCCCCCTGATGACATGTCAAAGAATAGATAATGGATCTAGACTTATTTCTAATAATTGTTAATCATTTAAATATTTCCGTTTGTTCAAAATTTGTCATGGCATTCTAACTCAAGCTTTGAGTTCTAAAATTACTCAAGAGGAATCATGTACACTCATTGCACATGTCTTTAGTCTTTCTATCATAGTTATATAGTATTTTACAATAAGGTTCATCTAATGAAATCCCTTTCCCGAGTTAACCATTTTAACTTACATTAGCGATTTTATAATTCAAGTTCATTTCATAGCACAATTGGATATGCTTTCAAATAGTACAATATATATTATGTAACTATTTGATTAACAACCCATTATAATACAAGCTTACAAATCAACAACATGCTTATCCTCCAATTAGAACACATATCATTTTAAATATAAGTAATAATAGGAATTATATGAATCATCTATTCCATGATGATATAATACTCTTTCACATAACAAAATAGATCTCGTGACCTTTGTAAATGAATAAGATGATCAAGTCTCATCATGTGCCATCTTCAAAATGAGAAACTCTATATTTGTCATATTAAGTATATGAAATGCCAAAATATGATATACAATATACATTGAGATCACCAAGTTAAGTTTCTACTAAGATTTATACTAAATGATCCATATCGAGGGTCTCACCAAATGATGTATATCATGTCATTTGAATTATACCTACGCTTCCATTTTCTTCACTGTACCACAAATGATATTGTATATGAGTCTCATTAATTATTTATATTATTGATTGGCATCAACAATTTTCTTATATCTTTCCCCATTTCCATATTTCTTATGTTATTAGAGTTTCCCACTTACATATTAGGTCTTGGTTATATCCTAGTAAGTTGTTGATATCATGTATATAATCCATGGATTATCATTTTTACCTAATATATCAACATATATTTCGTATTCTAAATATTCATTTTGAATTATCTAAATAATAATTAATGGATTCAAATTCAATTAATATTACCTCAAAATGATTCATTGAGTCCTCAATCTCACATCAAATCAAGTACTTTATCATTTTGTTCAATGCTATAATTACTTTAATGCATATTATAGGACTAACTTAAACTATGATATATACTCTAAAATGCTAAAATGAATTCATAGTATTATTCTATTATGTTTTCAGTGTAATGGTTGTTTTGTTGATATTTTTGATGCAATTTTTTTTCTAAAATATCTAGAATAAAATTTATTTATTAACAAAAAGTATAATTCTCAATAAACATAATTGTGATCCAGATAATTGGTTTTGGTTCAGGTAGTAGATACATCTCCTTTGGTTACCCCTTAAATCTATCTAGATCTAAGCCCTAACATTATCAATGTTACAAATTACTAGCTACATTAGCCTACTTGGATTATTTCTCACACATACCCTCCTATGTTTGTACCAAAATACCTCATAGGCATCTAAAATTCCCATGAGAAAACACTCCACTAAGTAAAGGATGTTTCCAACTATTTGTGTGATTGCCTTTTTGGCATTTCTTATAGCAATCCAACTTTCTTTATAATATAGGGGATCCCAAAAAGGTCAAATGGTGAAGATCCTATGTGAGACTCTCCATATTATGAAAAGGGTTAACTTCTAGGTATAGGAAGCATCTCACCTCATGAGTTTGTTTGGGTTTGGTGGTATGGTTTAACAAATTGGTATTTTTTATTTCATTGATCGTATCCATTTTGCAAAAACTTGTAAAATCAACCTTATTAATATTTCGTTGTTTTTTCATATTTCCCCAATAATTCTAGGTTCAAGGTCATACAAATAACCTTTCACTCAAGAAGGTAGTGATAGGTCACAGTGATATAGACAATCTTAAGTCCCCTTATCTAATTTGTTCATGTTGAACACCCAACTCAATGGGTGACAGAGGTAGGTGATGAAATATCAATCACATGGTTGTAGAATAAGGAGATACCACAAACCATCTGACTCATTATATTAAGGAGAATGTCTTCATTTCTCTTGGTCCCGATTACCTCACCAGTAAGCTCTGAGTACCTCATCATAGAATTTTTCAATTGGTAAGAACAATGAATGAGTTAGAAATGAGTACACACAATAAAAGATAAAGCATATGGAACTATAAAACCTAGATTTTGACCTTACTATGATATCATGCATTGAAATGCACATTTCCCATTATAATGGACACATCAAAATATCCTAGTAGTTTTATATAATTACGATTTATGAGTCTTGAGTGGAAAATGAAGAAAAAGATTTTAGGATATTGTAGGGTCTATTGGTAATGCTTAGAATTACCTTAACTTGATCCATAATATAATCAACTAGGAAAGTTTAGAGTTTTTTAAACTTATGAATATATATGATGTTTCTATATCTTTATAGTTTACCAATTTTACATGACATTATGTGCAATTAATTTTGAGTTAAAAATGACATAGACATGATGAATTATATAAGTTCACCTCCATCATAGTAAGGAAGCAACTAATACTCAAGTTAAAAAGTAATTTCCCATCTTCTATTATTGTTAGATGATTAGAAAGTGAATATTCATATAGTTGGTGATATTAATATTATAATGAGTGAAATGATATATAGTAACCCTCACTCTACTGAACATGCAAAGACCTAGTTATAAAATCTAGGTTTTTAACCTAAAAGGAAAAGTCTACCATAGACATTATTCCTAAGGTTATTAGATGTTTATGTTTCATGTTTGTCTTAAATATTGTGTTATGAGAAATTTTAATGTGTTTATGTGTTCTTATGCTCTGATACCAACTGTAGAATCATGACTTTTTTCATCTGCAAAACTGAGCTATTTTTGTTGAAGTTTCATATACATGGGATGACTATGCATAATTGAACACGAACAACCAAAAACCACTGAAAATATACAATGCACATATATAGAAGGGTTACATGACTTTATTCACAAAAATTTTACACTTGTTAGTGGTAAATTCACTTATGAACTTGCATATCATTACATTTAATTTGCAATTCTTCCACATGATACTTTCTCATAACATTGTTGACCCCATCCCTACTTCCATGCTATATTAGAACCTAAAATATAAACAGGGGAAAATTTAGTATAGATGTGCTGAGTATGTCGTACTCATAAAGGACATTTCTACTTAAAAATAAAAGCATTACTGTGCAACATGAAAATATAACTAGGAAGTGCAACATAATAAAAAATAAAGCAACTTATAAGAATAGGTTCATATAAGAAAACAATGTCTTTTAACTCATTTCCCGCTACACATATCAATATAATTTTGCCACTCAACCTGTTAAATAGGGAAGGCTTAGTGACTCCACTCAACCTCAACACTTGGCTAGTTAAGAGGTAAGGTAATTTGTATCAATATATTTCACTAAACCCCATACTATTTTGTGAAAGGGAAGCTCTCTTGTATCATTATTAACAAAAGGTATAATGGATGATCTTACTGAAGTTTAGGTTTGCAAGAAACAAAAATAGAAATTGAATACAACCTATAGGGAATGAATATTTCATGCAAAGTAATATACCAGGAAGCATGGTATGGTATCAACCATTTCAAGAGGAAATGTATTATACTTCTAGTCCCAATGTAGTAGACAGTCATCCAAGAGGATAAACCCCTACAACTTGGTTCAGGTTCTTATCAACATTGGAGTTACTCAACTCTGTCAAACCTACTCAAAACATAATCCCACAAACATACATCATATTTACATCTAGAACATCTTCATGACTTAGTTCAATGTTGTTAGGAATAATTTAGTTTTCTCATATGTGATTGGAGTCATCCTAACACATCTCCTTAATTGAGGTTGATTATGGATATTATTTATCATTTAGAAAAATACAAATCTCACTCCAAATATGTGACATCATCAACTTATAAAGTAGATGTGGTAACATCAACCTACAATATTCCAACATGATTATGGTTCTTTATGCATGTTCTAGTAGTACATCAAAATATATATAAGATCACATGCATCATTTGTTATCTACATGTCATCAAGGTCAAAAGAATTATTTCTTGGCATTTCGTATCAAAATAGATCATCTATTCAACGTGAAACTACAATTATGACTTCATTCTTAAAATATCAGCTCATAAATATCTTCAAATCACATATTATAGATCTACTTCTCTTAGTTCAAATGATATGCACGTTTGTTATGTTAGGATATTAACTATTATTTATTGAGGATTTTGAAATGGTTTACCTTCATTGGGTTAAAATTGGACGTTGATGCTTGTTAAAGAGACTTGGGTGAGCCACAAAGACTTTGGATGGGGTGCCTATCCTCTTGAGGGATTTTGAGCCTGACTTTTTGCTAAAGTGCATAGTCTACTAGCTTTTTGATATTGGCATTGGATAGCATGTCGACCTGATCTATCACAAACTCCTCCCCTCTCTATTTTCCCATGATATGTCTCCTTCATTATGGTTCCTCCCTTATTTCCATGAAGGAATAGAGAAAGCATAACATGTCAATATGGCAACATGGAACACTAGTCCTTGGTTTTCATGACCATCAGGCTTCCTGGATGGACTACTCCACCTCTAATAGCCCCATGCCCTCGTTTCTTCTTTATCCTTGACCTATTGATTTTTTTGATCCCTCCCTTTGTGCAGAGCCACCATGGGGAACCAAACAACTAGCCATTCTAGTCCAAATGGCTACAACAACAATGGCCATGGAAGCAGTGACCTTGGAAGAGCCACCCCTGCCCTTGCTTTACAATTATGGATGGCATGTTAGTTAAGACAATTTAAGAATATACTTAAAATTGTCCATATAGTGCATCCTTGTATTTAGGGCATAATCAATAATTTGATAATATAATGTGTACACATACTAATATGTACTAATTATATGATGCCAGGAATAAAATTGAAATACATGGTTAGAGAGAAAATAAAATTCAAGATCTAAACTGGAAGGATTTATATTTATGTGCAGACTTGTATATAACCTAAATAGATCTAGAGTTATGTAACTATAGATGGACCTTAGGATTAATATCGATCTAAAACCCTAGATATTCCTAGTAATAGAAATTTGATAAATAATAACTAATCTAGTCCTTCACCATATATATGGGTACTTATAAGACTTAAAGATCCTAAATCCACACTAGGTAACCAGTAATAGGTTTAAAATATACTTTAAATCATGAATGGGTAAGTGGATACTAATGCATGTACAAAACACTTCTTGGTCGTCAAGGACAAACTGTGAAGTTCAACCCTAGATATAGGGATACTTATGAATACCAGGTATGTGTGATCCCCATTTACATTTCAACATTAAATTGATTATAACCCATTTTATGTAGTGAGGCATCTTTTGACATTCTACTTCTTAATACCATTTCTATACTCCATGAGATATAATTCTTTTATTACTTCTGAAATGTGTAACTATCATTGGATGTTGGGTTTATTAGCCATTTTCCCAACTTTAAATTGTTTAATATGTTGTTCATGGAATCATTTCATCTTGCCAAATTATATTTCATGTTTGTTGTTAGACTAGTAATCTAGATTAGTGGTACTTTTATACAACTATACATAGTTTATGTATACATATATATGTATATATATTGGGTATTTAGGTTTTACACCCCCTTATACTTGGAGGATCGATATCTTAACCCTTTCTCCCTAGCTTGGGATCCTATGGTGTCTCGACCCTACAATATATTCACTTAGTATAACATGCATGCAAATTTAATTATTTTTTTGATTTATTGGGCAAGATCTTTGAAATGATTATAATGTTAATATAATTTCATTGCCTCGTTCTTTTTTTAATTACCCTTGAAAAATATATTCTTGAACCTACTTGATTCAAACCCCTACGTTATTGAGATCACCCCTCTTTCTCTATACATGCCTAATTCTGCTCAAATATGTTTTTTGTGAGCACATACTCATAAGTGTTTTGACGCATACCTTTTGTTTCATTTCCTAGGTGTCATTCCCAAACCACCTAGGTATTGGAGTGTTAAATGACAATGACTCAGGAAGATCACCTCCTGGATATCAACATGAGGATAATTTAGAATGGTCAAGTTTCCCTCCACATCTGAGCTCATGTAGTAGTAGTTGTACCATTACCTTTTTGGTGAGGAACAATTGTATATGAATCACAATACAACTTTGTAATAGTTTCATTTCTGTTGTTTTTTCTACATCACTCTTTGTATCATACCATTTGAGTGGATCCCCTCACGAGTCCCATTCTTTACAATATGGTATCAGAGCTTAAGTAGACAGTGACTTATCTATTTCAAGTTATCCCATGTACTTCCTTAATAAAGTAGTTAAGTAATCCTATCTAAGTTGTTGATATGTCTATCCCTAAGTCTTGGATTACTAACTAGAGTTACAAACCTTGACAATTTGGTCATTTACACTCCATAAACTATTGAAGTGGTTGAGTTTTAGTTTTGAGTAACCCTAGTTATCCCTACCCTATGTATGGAGGTGGAAACATCTTTACATAGGAAATGACTCTCCTAGTGATTAATTTTGATCTCCTGCGTGTGTAGAATCTGATTTAACCCCTAGAATAGGTTTTGTACTTGCTTATATGATCATAGCTAGCATTAACCATGGTTTTTACCTTAAACCCTTTCCTTTGCTGATCTTCTAGCATACCATGGATACACCCACTTTGAGGAGAGAGTAGGCATGGGTAACTAAATTTGAACCGTGACATGAGTGAGATCTCACACTCTCTCATCTCCATAGTTTGATTGCTTTAACTAGTGATTGAGATGATGAGTAGTCTGACTATATGGTACACTTTGTCTTGTGATGAAACTGTGGCAGTAAACCATCATGTGAAAAATGAACCCCAACTTCTTCCTGTAGTGGTTGGATGATCTTATAACTAGCCAACATTCTAAGACGAGTTGGTGTATGTCATGTTTAGGGTGAGGGGTGGAATAATGAATGTTGTACCCTAGTAGGGCATTTTATTCATGAATTGCATGGCATAGGAAACCTTTCTCCCCACCTAATTTAGGTTTAAGAGATGCTTGTTGTGCGCCCTGATGATACATGTAGATTAGACTCTTTTAGAAGAACAAAGTGATTTATAGAATGATGATATAAGTTTAAGGTGGTGGATAATGGTTGACTTGATTATTGAGTCTATTTTAGCAATTTTTTTTAACCAGGTCACCACCGTAAGAAAAGTTGAACTACTAGAGAAACTCTTTAATGAAGAAACTCTTGACTAGTTAGGCCAACCCTGAAACCCTAGACCTAAGAGCAAACCAATGAGTTAGAATTTTGGATATATATGACTTAGTTGATCTACACCATTCTTCCCCTTTATGTTGTTAGTTATATGATAGGTTGATCCTTTTAAGGACTGGAGTCTTATACCTTAGTAGCTGAAGAGAGTAATTTAAGTTTAATATTTTCCAAAGTTAATTATAAATTCATTAGGTAACCATGTGGTAATTTTCTCAAATAATATCTCAAAAATATATTTATTAATAGGGTAATTAAACATGTTAAGATGGATACTTTAGACCTTAACTAATTAACCTCAATGAGTTCGTATAGAATAAAAGGACCTTCAAGGCCTTATGTCCCAACTTGTTATAAGGGTAATGGCATGCATGAATTTATTTATAAAAAACTATGTTAAATACTTTAGCAAATGATAATTGTGATGAAATCACATCTTGACACTACGTGGTAGTAAATAAAATCAAGTGAATAATCCCTTATGAATTCCATCAAAATGAATAGAAAAGTGCAAACAAAGTGTGGTTGATTCCAGGCATAACGTTGGGCTAGGTTATTGGATTTCGAGGATAAAATCCTATTTAAGGGGTGGAGTGTTGTAACATACTCGAATCTAGTTATATACCTTACTCTTCCCTTTAATTTTAATCTTTGTATCAAAATAATATAAATTATTTTCCCCCATAAACTATAATGCCATAATAAGTGTTTGTGCTTAGTAATAACATGTTTCACAAATATACTCTACTTAAATAGTTTACGGTGTAAAATAATCATATCAAAAATAGATAGTAGGACTTGATGTGCTAATACACCATAGTAAGGTTAACCTCTAAAATTACCTAGGAGTATGAGATCAAACAAAATGAATTAATATGATAATAAATAAGTATGGGAGAATATTAGTACATTAAGTGAATAATTAAGGAAATAACATCAAACATGTTCAAAACACAAAATAAGATGTTACACGTAAGTTCCTTGTATCTTATTTAGGTTTCCAAGAAAATTTGAGGTTAAATGAAGTTAAATGATCCCCCAATGGAAACTAAAAAGGAAGCATATAGTCAAAATAGGTTTTAATCGATCAACTAATTGCCACATTATTTCCCTCCCTAAGTCATGTCTCATAGTTATTGAAATGACTTAATGCATGACTTTCTCTGCATTACTCTTCATTATTATCGCAAATGCATTGGGCCACCGACCTCCATTATCTTCCCTCCTTCCTCTCTCCCAACCACTCCCCCTCTAAAACTTAGACGCCACTCATCCATAATCAACATTATTGCCTTCCCCCAAATGGAGGTTACAACCGCTCCTCTTCATCCATTCTGAAAGCCTCTTTTCTTCTATCTCTTACTCCTACATCATCCCTAGATGTAAATCCTAATAAATCCTTGCTATACTTGAGCTTCTACACCACTGACTTTTCATGTATTGTGAACCATGTTATCAACTCCTTCTCGGTGTCTTTGGCATTGGAAATTAGACTTCCACCAACCACTTCTACCTCCCTTCTCCATCTCTTCTTCTTCCTCTAGAAGACCTAAAACTTAGGTACATGGCCTATAACACCACACTATTGCTACTATGATCAGATGATGATTTGTAGTCCCCAGCTGTGATACTTTCTATCTCCTTAACCGCTGTGACCACTATCACTAGTAGGATGAAAATCCTAGTCATCATGTGTCCATCTCGTTGTCCTAAGTGTTACACATTGTCCATATTTTGATAATGACTTAACCATTCCATTCATATGTATCTAATATGATTGTTTTAGATTGATTTCAGGTATTGGGTACATGAAAAGGATCAAAGCTATCAAGCCCTAGCTTTTTCTAGTTCAAGTCAAAAGCAATGCAAATGTACTTTTTTGTAAAACACTTCAAATCACCTTAGATGATTTTTGTAACCATTTATATTGATGATATGACTTGTAAGTAAGATGAGAAAAAATAAGAAACCCTTAATTCAAACATTTGATCACTCAAAAGGTATTTTCCAAAATTCGTTACAGGCAATTTATTGGTCGAGATACAAACTCGACCAGTCCCTTGATGGATTTCGAGAATATCTTGGTTCAATCGAGTTTCCTATACAAAGAAATAAACCAATCCTTGCATTGAGCAAAATCGATTTCAAGCGATCGGTCGAGTTTCTCCCAAGACAAACTCAAGTGATGTTTCAAATTGGCTTTATCACATTGTGTAATCAGACGAGTCACCTTTATGAAAACTTGACTGACTGCAATGTACAGAAAACATAGAAAAAGTTATTCTAACCATTAGATTGTTGCAAAACTCAAAATTATATCTGTTACAACACCCTAAATGGCTAGGAAACATTATTATGTGTTCCTACCAGCTAGTAGATGCCCAAACTATAAATAGGACCTCTTGGAGTTCATTCCAAGGTTGCTCTTTCATGCTATTCAAGGTCCTTGCTATAGTTGAGTGCATCCAGTCCATTGGATCCCCTTTCTCTCTCTTGACTATCCTTAATTTTGTCCATGTGAAATAACGAGAGAGAAAAATAAAGGGGGGTTATTCATTCCTTAACATTAATTATTTTTCACCCATTCTACATGGGATTTGTATAATAACATTATCCATTGATAAAATCTTATTTATGCAGCAATTATTTCGTTTTTGGGAACATTTGCATCATTTCCCTTACTAAAAATATTAATAGAGGTAATTTTTTCACTAACCCTTGTGTTGGCATGTATATGTTATCCAGACCATTAAATTTCCATAAATTCAATATTAAGGATAAAGGAAAGGGGGGAAATGAGATAGCACAAAGTATGGGGTAGAAATTGCAAATATTATTTGAAACTCAATTCGTTATAGTGAGGGTTGCATAGATGATTCTTATTGCTTTTGTGTTAAGCTGTGCCTTCTTGATTGTATCTTCATCCCATGTGGGTATCTCCCCTGTTGGCTCCTTGTATGGAACAATCACCATCTTCCACATGTTGTATTTCATCCCTTGAAGGTAGAATTGCATCTGTCATTTCCAATAGAGGAAATTGGTGCCATTGAAGATCGGGGGTCTCATGGAGAAGCCTCCCTCTAGGTTGAGGGACCCAAGTAAGTTGTCACCCATCTTCTCATCTCATGGGATATGTGTCGGCAAAGACCGTGGCTCTAATACCACTTATTGGATCAAAGGGCTCTAGAGGTGGGTAAATAGAGCTAAAAACACTTGCACAAAGTTCGTTGCACCTGCAAGTTACTTCAACTAGGCATAGTTGCAAATAGTGAATTTGATGGCAATCGAAACATGCATAGCAAGGATGAGAAAGAACTTAAATAGGATATTTAGAGTGGTTCCTCTCTCCAAACTAGGAGAGAGCCAGTCCAATACCTAGAGAGGTCATGCCCTATGATTTTGCAACCTATGTATACTTATACTCCATTATAAGACATACAAGCTGACCTTCCTTTTCCAGGACAAGGATACCCAACTTACCTTTGAGGCCAACGGATCCAACCACCTTACAAGGAAGGACTTACCTATCCAGATGAGCTAGAGTCTCCTACCTCTACAAGGTCTTACCCACTCTTTCAAGAAGCTGGACACCTTCGCCAAGGAGATCCCCTTCTTAAAACAAGTCTTTTGTCTTCAAGGATTTACCCACTCTACTCCTGAATCTTCAGCCTTGTCCTCCTCCTACACTCGGAGAAGTTTTTTTAACCTTCTTCTAGAGCTTGAAGAAGCTTGCACCATCTCCTTCACTTGGAGAATCTTTACCAACTTGATCTTGGAGAAAGGGGTTGGGGAAGTAGAAGCTTTGAGAGCTTTACAAGTATACAATAAAGTATCTCTCTCAATCATATCCTATCTCACTCATATGGATGAAATAAAGTGTAATAAAGAGAGAGAAAGAGGTTCAAATGGATTGGATGCACTCAACTATAGCAAGGACCTTGAATAGCATGAAAGAGAAATGTTGGAATGAACTCCAAGAGGTCCTATTTATAGTTGGGGGTGTACACTAGAGGGTAGGAACCCTTAAGAACATTTTCTATCTATTTAGGGTGTTGCAACAGATATAATTTCGAGCTTTGCAACACTACAATGGTTAGAATATTTTTTTCCACTTTTTCTGTACTATGCAGTTAGTCAAGTTTTCATAAAGGTAACTCATTTGTATTATGTGACAAAGCCAATTTGAAACATCAGTCAAGTTTGTACTAGGAGAAACTCAACCAGTTGCTTGAAATCAGTTTTACTGAATGCAGGGATCGGTTGAGTTCTGTGTATAGGAAACTCGACCGAATCAAGGTATTCTCAAAATCCATTAAGGGATCGATCGAGTTTGTATATCGACCGATAAACAACCTGTAATGAATTTTGGAAAATGCCTTTTGAGTGATCAAACATTTGAATTAAGGGTTACTGATTTTTTCTCATCTTAGTTACAAGTCATATCATCAATAAAAATGGTTACAAAAATCATCTAAGGTGATTTGAAGTGTTTTCCACAAAAGTGCATTTGCATTGCTTTTGACTTGAACTAGAACAAGCTTGGGTTTGATAGATTTGATCCTTTTCATGTACAAAATACCTGGATCAATCTCAAATAAACATATTTGATACATATGAATGGAATGGTTAAGTTATTATCAAAATATGGACAATATGTAACACTTAGGTCAACATTATCCCCCTTTTTTACAATGACAAACCATTCCTCAACATAGTGAAAAGGATATGAAAGTTAAACCTTTTCCTTGTGAATGACAAGGGAATACATGAATGAACAATGTTAAGTGCTCCCCCTCGATTCATGCTTACCCATGGCTACATGGTTAGTCTTTCCAAAAATAACCAAAGCAAATATATATACTATATGGTCCTCTAGCAAGTCTCATGATATGCAGATAATTGATAAGAAAATGATCATATAAGAAATAAAAAAATATAGATGAGGTCATTTCTCCCCCTTTGTCATATCAGAAAGGTGGGGAGGGTAGAAGATCTAAAAGCATATGTCTTCTCCATAGGCACTAACTAAACAAGAAACCACATATAACATACACCAAACAAAGGCAATATAGAGAGAAATAAGAAATCCAATTTCATAATAAAATTATGGGATTTCATACCAAGAACTCATAAGATAGAGACAATCAAAGAACTAGGGTACAATAGTTTAAGATTACAACACTAAGCATGTCCTTTTGGAATAAAAAATGAGATGATAAAATAGTATGCCTCAGAAACATAGTTCCCCTAATGTGTAATACATGATAGTCGACAACATATATATATATATATATATATATAACTCTAAAGGACTATAGAACTAAACATATACACTTTCTACTACATCAACTATATCATCATCTTCCTCGTCCTCAAGCTGGTAGTCCTCATCATCTTCAGATGGTGCAACAAAGGTAGCATCACTAGATTCACCATCAATATCGGAAGAACAAGAAGACAACATTAGAACCATCATCCTCAGTATCCTCAACATCTTGGTCTGCATCTCCTCATCAGCAGGAGGTCCAAAAGCATGACCAGGCCAACGTGCATTCTGCTCAGCCCATTACATGCCAAATGCATGTAATACATTTGCTTGCAGAAAGGTAGGAGGGTCAACTCCATCATAACTAGTGAGCAGAGTGGCAACGAGGCCAACAAGTAGAGCGAGTAGTGGAAGAGAACTAGGAGTAGGGGAAATTCAACCATCAACATCAGGGGTGGCAGAAGAAGTGGTAGGAAGTGGTGGGTCAGGTTAGAACTGACTATATGCATAAGAGGCATAGTCATCACTAGGGTATGCCTGGTAGGAAGGATATAGATGGTTGCAAAATAGGTTCATATGTGACATGATCTGGAACAGGTCCTAGTGAAGATGATCCTGAACCTAAAGGGTGTACACATGTTGATGAATCATGTATCCCATGAGGGCTTCATTGGATACTGATCATGGTGGGGTGGTGGTAGTGGAGGTTCCTAGGTGGAGGTGGAGGCTATAGAAGTGGTAGGAGAGGTAGGAAGAAAAGTCTTTGTGATTTTAATATCACTGATGCTTATTCCTTTTTGACTAGATTTGTAGTGGAGATCATGAAAAAGGGACATCTGAGTCACTAAAGAAAAGAGACCACATATGAAGACTGGATAAGGGAGATGGGTTCTAGAGGTGTTCTTCCCAGAATAAAAGCAGGTCATGTGATGAAGAATGTAGAGAGACCACTTGATTCTAATATGTTTCAAAAGACAATACATTATTACATAGGTGTTTTCTACAATCTCCATTTAATTTTTCTTTGGATGGATATTGTAGTTTACCACCAGTGCGATTAGACAAGTTTTAGAGATGAAGGGGAGAGGATGGAAGGGTTGACTTCTTATAAGGGACATTGGACTTCTTCAAAAACTTATAAATGTCGAGAAGTGTAAGATCATAGCTTTTATAGAAAACCTCAGTGTCAAGCAGGTCATGAAACTTAGGGTAGTCAGACCTCCATGAGTCAGTAACAGCAATACCATTAAAATAGACATTTAGAGAATCTTCAGAGATGGTAATTTTGGTACCGACTATCATAGAAGTCAAAACTACCTGGGTAATGGGTGGTGGCACAATTGTGATGTAGTTCCATTGAAGATTTGCATAAAACTCATGGACCGCCTTAGTGCTAGTGATGGGATTTGAGAAGCATAGGTGTTCTACACATGCACTAAGGTGATGGGTCAAAAATACCTCAATGACCTCCTTGATAATGTAACGTGTTGTGAAACAAGGTTCATATAAAGCTTGAAACAGAAAAGGATTCCTAAGAAGGAGTTCCTTATAGCGATTCAAAGCTTGAGAGGATATGAAAGAGGTGCCATTAAATGATACTAGGCAAGTAGAAGAGGGAGAAGATGGAGCTCCAACTGGGGTGGCTCTTTTTCTATTGTTTGAAGTCATCTTAGGGTGGATGTAGATGTAGAGATCACCAATAGAAATAAAATGCCACAAGCATGTCACCTAGCTGTTGCAATGTATGCCCAGAGAGCCAATCATATGATGATTGTCACAACATAACTTGTAATTCATTTGATTAATAAATAAACTCAAGCTTCCAATTTATTCTATTTAATTTAGTTATTAGATAATGATGTAACAATATAAATGTCTAGAGAATTTATATTACTCAATGATGTATGTCTTCAAGTACGTGACTTGAGGAAATGAGACCATACTAATGTTAAGAGTACATATATATTCTCATTATGTCCCTGATCAGTTGTTATTGTGGAAGGTTGGTAGACAAAAATGACACATTAGATCAGAGTGTGAGTTGGTTGATGATAGAGTCTCATTATTCATGATATGGCAATATTAAACCAAGCATAGAGATATAAGTTAGAGAAAAGTGTATAGGGCAGACCCACCATGATATTGACACATGGAAGACATTACTATATATTGACACATGGAAGCCATTACTATGGTAGTCATAGTCATCTCTCATAGTGATGGTGATGGTTGTGGTTCTTAGACATTAAATCACTACACTCATCACATGTCATTCGTTATGATTTGACATCATCAAATGCAATCTTGAAACATGGGTTGTTATAAAGGTTATGATTGGGTGAGTGTGACACATGTGGACTGACTGTGAGTGATAGAAATGAGATTTGTCCTTTCTATGGGAGTATGATACCCTAGGCCTCTTGATTAGCGTGACTGAGAAATGTATGGCCATGCACATGTAAGTCAATATGTGATATTCAGCTTACATATATCTCAGACAATCTTCTCTAATTCAAGAAATGAGATTGAATATTGAAGAGGGTGACTAATCTATGCCTCGAGTTCAATCTGGATATCAAATACAAATAAATTATACAAACACTATAACACAAAGCACAAATTGTAGGTTGAAGTTGTTCCATAACTTTCCATTTAATTGGGTAGCATTGATGGGCGACTAGGCACCACTCATTGCTTGTGATGTCATAAATTGTTAGGACATTCACTACCAACATAATATGGGACCTATAGGGTCACACACATAGGTCTTGACCTAGAAGACGAGTTTAATCTTGAATGATGATTGAATTGATTACTAAAGTATTTAGTTATTCAATTCACACAACAAATCAACTGACTGCTCTGCCAAATTATCAACTAACACAGTGAGATGGCCATTTGGAGTGCCAAACGATTGGCTCAAGTGTTGAGACGACCATTTGGAGTGTTGGGCTGATTAGAACTGAATTGGTGAAGATCTACATGAAACTGGCTCCAACTAATCGGCTAAATGGGTGAACCGATCTACTCAGGCAGAGCGAGATGACTGGTTCACTTGGTGAACTGATCAACTTGGTTGGGTCGGTAGAAGGTTCTAGAAACTTTCTCAAATTCGTGAGAAAGTCTGATCATTTCGATTGTGCAATTCTATTGACTCAAGGAATTAATGTTTAGCATTAATTGCAACCGATTTTCCAATTTCATGTGTGGTTAAGGAAAATGCTAAATGACTATCTCACATAGCGAAACAACCATCTTGTAGAGAAAAAAAAATGTATTTCTAGCCATACGTCCATCTGGGTTTCCAGACGACTGCTTTGGTGTTCGTAGGTTGTGAAAATTCAAGATCTCATGGTCCCTTCCACTCACACATAGACTGGGAACCCTGACCCTGGCCTCTACTATAAATAGAAGGGTATCAGGGGCTTCCCAGAGTACAATACAAATAATTGAGAATATGTTGCTCTAACAATTGTTTTCCTCTCTGGTTGTTATAACAAAGAGAGCCTAAGAAAGTCCTACCCTACTAGGAAGGGATAACAATGGGAGAGAACAACTGAGGATCATTGTTGTGGTAGAGCAAGTTGGTGATTAGTACACCAATGGGAGGGGCAAATCCTTCCTGTCCATTCTACACAGGCGACATGAATTCTAGGCAGTCCTTGTAGACTTCACTAGAGGCTACGTGGCCTTTTCCCTTCGCTAAGGAGGACAACGTCAACCAACAGTCTATGGCAAGAGAAGTTGCTACAAATGATGATGTTTGAGGTTTCAATTCGTGGTGCAGACCAGGAGGCACAACAATTAGATGAGTCCTAGTGCAACTAGAAGATGGTTGGCATCTACAACAATGAGGATATGTCATTGGACTTGCTCCAGGACCAGGTATATCCTCAAAACCATCCTTCCCATCTTATAGTTCTTGACGTGATCCACTGGTATATGGGGAACATGGTAGTTAAAAATTTTGTTTCCACTGCCTGTTTAGTAGCCATATTTCCCAATAGTGGTATCAGAGCCATGCAAATCTATAATATTTTGAAATAATTCATATGCTCGAATTTTTGGTTTATCATTCCATTATTTCATACGATGCAAATAATTTCCTCTCCAATCAAATACGATGATACTCCCAAACTATATATATATATATATATATATATATATAAAATTTACACGTGTTTCCCTGTAGTGCTTTTTATGCTGGATGTGTAGCATGGTTTTGGCCAATAACCCCTATTATCTATGCATGGTTGTATGGTTGGTTGATCCTTTCATCTTGGTCTGCGTATCAAGCCTCTATCTTATTTTCCCAATGTATATTTAATTCTTTCCTACCCTTGCTCCAATGGAATGTAACTCAAGGTTTCTCTATAATCATGTAAAAATAGGATAGTTTACTTTCCTGTTATGACGAAGAAGAAGGATTCTCTAATGATGCCAACCAACCATATGGAGGACCGAGGAGGACCAGAAGGATGAGACAAACTGACTGACTGGTGGACCCTACCGATTGACTAGAGGAGCCAACAAATGGTGGACAGAAAAACCAGATGACCGGTGAGATGACCAAACGATAGACCAGGAGCTGAGTCGATCAGTCCAAGGGTTGAATTGATCAACCCAGATTGGAAATCATAGATTTTCATCAATAGTAGGTTTCTACATGTGATGTAGACCTAGGATTTGGTAATTCCTTGTGTCTCTAAGGAATTACATTAGGATGTCCATAACCATCACTTTCCTTTATTGCATGTTTTCATTGTGGGATATAGCATGTATATGATACGTACAATATATGTGGTGATTGGATAAAGTATATGTATTTATAAATAGAAACTCCCTCAATTAAATATTAAGTCTTAGATGCTTTCGAATAAAAGCACACATTAATATCTTGATCGACCAAGCGTAGGATACTCAAAAGCATAATGTGCCATCTATCTCATGGAAGTGTGATGGTAGTATTGTAGGATCCACAAAAGCGGGATGTGTTATTATCATGTTATCTTTTGGGCTAGACTTAACTGGTGATTCTTAGAGAGTCTAAGCCCAGAGGCATGTAAATGATCATGACAAAGAGTTATGCATATCATATATCCAATTGTTATATATAGATGTAACTGGCAAAAGTTGCCTACCAATAATAATCAAGTTGTGGGTGACTATCAAAAGATGACTCATGATTTGATGAAATATGGATCTTGGCCCACTAGAATATTGTATGCTGCAATATTTTAAACTGATATGTGAGGGATATCAATTGAATAAAATAGTGGTACCGATAATAATTAAAGACATAATTAATATCGTCAAAATTTTCAAATCAAATCAAAACTTTTTGACAAATGAAAACTTTTTCTTGTAGAATCAAATGATGAACAAATATATATTGTGATCGGTCCTTAAGAAGAACAAACTTGATGGGACAAATTTCCATGACTGGTTTTTGACTTTGATAAGGGTTCTCAATGAAGAGTGCAAGCTCTACGTCCTTGACAAACCAATTCTAGAAATACCTACTCCTCATGCGCCTAGGGCACAAGTGGATGCTTACTGGAAGCATGCCAACAATGCCTTAGAGACAAAGTACCTTATGCTTAGCTGCATGAACTATGAGTTGCATGAGAAGTGCAAGGACATGAGTGTTCTTGAGATGGTAAGACATCTTAAGAAAGTAACACTTATCCTTATAGAGCAAGAAAGGGGAAATATCATATTGGTTCTACCTGAGTCGAAGCTAACAGAGGGAACCTCAATAGAAGAACATGTGTTCAATATGATTGGACATGTGTATCATCTTGAAGAATTAGGATTCACCTTGAACCAAGAGTTGGCCACATATATGATTCTAAAGCCAATGCCAGAATCATATAGCCACTTTATTGCATGATATCATGTGAATAATGTGGATGACCATATTTCAGACTTACTTACCACGTTGATTTATGTTGAAGCAAAATTGAAGAAGGACAAGCCTGTGATGATGATCAGAAAAGTTGAATCCAAGGATCAAGGCAAGAACAAGAAAAGTTCTAAAGTCAAGTCCAAATCCAAATCTTCAACACTCAAGATAAGGAGAAAGAAAAGTGCAAGAGGAACTTATCCTTTGTACTTGAAGGCATTCGGTAAGAAGAAGATGGGAATGGAGATCTCCACTTCAGATATATATTTTTATTGAGATAAACCTATATTCTTCTTCATCATGAGTACTAGATACCAGATGCAGATTTCACATATGTTCTCATATGCAGGATCTGAAAGGAAGTAGGCCTTTGGGAAAAGGTGAGGTGGAAATGTGAGTTGCTAATGGCACAAGAGTTGCAGCCAACGTACTTGGAACTTATAGTTTATCTCTTCCCACAAGGCTTGTAATAGAGTTAAAGAACTTATATTATGTACCTTCTATGAATAGAACCATCATTTTTTTATCTTGTATGGAAAAGGATGCATTTGAATTCCATAATAAAAATGGTCGATGATCTATTTCAAAAGATGGGATCTTTTGTGGTGGTGCCTCAATGTCTTATGGTCTTTGTTTGTTAGATCTAAAAACATATATTATAACATAAATACCAAATGACTAATACTCAACAAATCAAGCAAGACATACTATTGGCATTGTCGTCTAGGGCACATAAATGAGAATCACATATCTAGACTCCATAAAGATGGTTATCTGGACTTTTTTTATTTTGAATTGATAGAGACATGTGAATCTTGTTTGTTGGGAAAGATGGCTAAGACTCCTTTCACTAGTAACAATGACAGAGCTAGTGATCTATTATGACTCATACATACTGATGTGTTTGGACCTTTTAGAACAACTGCTAGAGGTGGGTATCAATACTTCATTACCTTCACTAATGACTTAAGTAGGTATGGCTATGTTTATTTAATGAAACATAAGTCATAATATCTTCAAAAGTTCAAGGCGTTTATGAAAGAAGCATAGAACCAACTTGGCAAAAGTATTAAAGCACTTCATTCTGATCGAGGTGGAGAATACTTGAACCAAGAGTTTGAAAACCTTCTTAAAGCCCATGGGATCGTGTCCCAATGGACTCTACCTGGAACACCTTAGCATAATGGCGTATAGGAAAGAAGGAATCTCACATTGTTAGATATGGTGCAATGAATGATGAGTTTAGCTAAGCTTCTGACTACCTTATAGGGGTATGCTCTACAAACCTCCACGTTTACACTAAACCGAGTACCACCTATATTGGTTCAAAAGACACCATATGAGATATGGACTGGGAAGCATCCCAAAATGTCTTTTATGAGGATTTGGGGGTGTGAATCTTATGTCAAGAAAATGTTTCCTGAAAAGCTTGGTCCTAGATCTGATAAATGTTACTTTGTTGGATATCCCAAAGAAACCATGGGATACTACTTGTATAATCCATCTGACAACAAAGTGTTTGTTGCTAGAGATGTTGTATTCCTATAAAAGGAATTTATTTCCAAAGGAATCAATGGGAGGAAAGTTGAACTTGAAGAGGTTCAGGACCAACAAGAAAACATTGAACCAATAGATGTACAAGGGATTAAAGAAAATCATAAAGTGTTGTGGAATATCAAAATCCTCAAGTAACATAGGAATCTCATAGATCTAATAGGATACACCTTGAACCTGAGAGATTTGGATATCTTGTGACTCAAGAAGGTAGTGAAAATGTCATAAACAATGAGCCAATAACCTATCTAGATGCTATTAGAGGACCAGAATATGGGAAATGGATTGAGGCCATGAGATTTGAGATGGAACCCATGTATACCAACAAAGTATGGACTTTGGTGGATCCACTTGAAGGGGTAAAAACCATAGGGTGCAAGTGGGTATTTAAGAAGAAGATCAACATGAATGGAAAAGTTAAAACCTATAAGGGAAAATTGGTCGCAAAGGGTTTCAGACACATTCAAGGTGTTGACTATGATGAAACCTTTTCTCAAGTAGCCATGGTTAAATCCATCGAGATCATGCTTACTATTGCATCTTATCATGACTATGTGATTTTGAAGATGGATGTTAAAACTACATTCCTTAATGGGAATCTTCTTGAGGACGCATACATGACACAAACTAAGATATTTATAAATCCAAAGTTTGCAAATAAGGTCTATAAGCTACAAAGGTCAATCTATGGATTGAATCAAGCATCTCAGAGCTGGAATCTTTATTGTAATGAGACAGTCAAAGACTTTGGCTTTAATCAAAATGAAGATGAACCTTGTGTGTATAAGAAGGTAGTGGGAGCATAGTGACATTCCTCATATTATATATAGAAGACATATTATTGATGAGGAATGACATCCCTACTTAACAAAAGGTAAAGACATGGCTTGGAATTATGTTTTCTATGAAAGACTTGGGAGAAGCATCCTACATCTTGGGGATAAAGATCTATAGAGATAGATCCAAAAGGCTTCTTGGACTAATTCAAAGCACATACATTGACAAAGTGTTGAAGCAGTTCAGCATGGACAACTCAAAGAGAGGAAACCTGCCCATGCTAAATGGAGTTCCCATATCTAAGGGTCAATGTCCTAGTTCTTGTGAAGAAAGGGAATGCATGCATTTGATTCCATATGTGTCAACAATATGATCAATCATGTATGCATTGTTATGTACATGTCCAGACGTCTCGTATGCCTGGAGCATGACGATAAGATATCAGTCAGATCCTGGTGATGCACACTAGACAACTGTGAAGAACATGCTCAAGTACTTGATAAGGACTAAGGATCAGTTCTTGGTTTATGGCGAAGAGGAAGAGTTGGTGGTAAAAGGTTAGATCGATTCAAGCTTCTAGACTGAAAAATATGACTATAAATTGCAATCAGGATTTGTGTTTTGCCTAAATAATGGATCTGTAAGCTGGAAGAGTTCTAAGAAAGAGATATCTTCTGATTCTACAATATAGGGTAAGTATATTGCTGCATCGAATGCAGAAAAGGAGGCTATATGTATCAAGAAGTTCAATATAGAACTTGGGGTCATTCCAAGCATCAATAATTTAATTGAGTTGTATTCTGACAATAATGGAGCTATTGCACAAGCTATGGAACCCAAAATGCATCATAAGTCAAAGCACATATAGAGGCGGTTCCATCTCATATGATAGATCATGCAACGAGGATATGTAAAGATTTGTAGAGTATTGACTGAGAAGAATATTGTTGACCCCTTGACAAAGGCACTTTCATAGCAGAAGCATGATGGACATGTGAAATCACTTGGAATACAATTTTTGGGTGATTGGCTCTATGCAAGCAGAGTTTGTTGGTATGTATGCCCAGAGAGCCAATCATATGATGATTGTTATGGCATAACTTCTAATTGATTTGATTAATAAATAAAGGGAAGCTTCTAATTTATTATGTTCAATTCGGTTATGAGGTGTTGATGTAACATTATAAATGTCTAGAGAATAATATTACTCAATGACATATGTCTTCAAGTACATGACTTGAGGAAATGAGATAATACAGATGTTAAGAGTACGTATATATTCTCATTATGTCTCTGATCAGTTGTTATTGTAGAAGGTTGATAGACAAAAATGACACATAAGATCAGAGTGTGAGTTGGTTGATGATAGAGTCTCATTAGTCATGATATGACAATATCAAATCAAGCACACAGATACATGTCAGAGAATAGTGTATCAGACAAACCCACCATGAGACTGACACACGGAAGCCATAACTATGGTAGTCATAGTCAAATCTCATGGTTATGGTGGTGCTTGTGGCTCTTAAACATGAAATCACTACGCTGATCACATGTCATTTGGTATGCTTTGACATCATCAAACCCAATCTTGAAACATGGGTTGTTATAAAGGTCATGATTGGGTGATTGTTACACATGGGGATTCACTATGAGTAATAGAAATGGGATTTGTCCCTCCTATGGGAGTATGATATCCTAGGCCTGTTGATTAGCGAGGCTGAGAATTGCATGGTCATGCAAATGTAAGTCAATATGTGATATTGAGCTTACATATATCTCAGACAATCTACTCTAGTTCAAGAAACAAGATTGAATGTTGAAGAGGGTGACTACTACATGCCTCAGGTTCAATCTAAATATCAGATACAAAGGAAGTATAAAAACACTATAACACCGAGAACAAATTGTAGGTTGAAGTTGTTCCCCAACTTTCCATTTACTTAGTTAACATTGATGCGCAACTAGGCATCGCTGATTGCTTGTGATGTCATTAACTATTATAGACATTCACTGCCAATGCAATATGGGACCTATAGGGTCACGCACATAGGTCTTGACGTAGAAGAGGAGTTTAATCTTTGAATGATGATTGAATTGATTACTAAAGTGTTTAGGTATTCAATTCACACAACAAATCAGCTGACTTCACTGCCAAATGATCAACTCATAAAGTGAGACAACCATTTGGAGTGCCAAATGA